>JAOVVI020011742.1:0-12523 GCA_028571085.2 Nepenthes alata | reverse complement strand
AAGTAGTAAAAAATTAAATATTCAATACACGTAATGAATATTTATTTCTAAATGTCAACAATAATAATAAGCATACACAATATATATAATGATAGGCAATAATTAAAAGATACGATTTTTTTGTGACGAAGGAAAAACTCGATACCCACGATAATCGAGAAAAACCCCCTGAGCTTCAACGGTCAGGGAAAAAATACATTATAAAAATTAACTTATAGATCGGGTGGTAACGATACACTAATCTAACCAAGTCACTCCCGTCTTATGATCCCTACCAAAGAACTCCTTAAATTTGCTCCCGGTAATGGAATTGGACACCTTCTGATCTTCACGTCAATCTTTCCTCTTTCAATCACTTGAAGTCGTGAGCACGATCGAGTCTCCTTCTTCAATGTACCGACGTCACCAATGAAGGTAGAAGAGCAGCAATAATGGATCGAAAAAGAGAAGGTGTTGAGAATATTTATTAGAACAAGAAGCTCTATGATAAATGATCAATTTTCTCAATTGAAGGGGGATTGGAGAAGTAAAAGTTGAATATTTCTCAAGGAGAGGTGTGCCAAATTGCTTAGTCAAAAGTTAGGGTAAAAGAATTAAGGCACATATATATAAAGGGCCTGAAAAACAGCTTTAAAAAATTTTTCATTGTCATGGTGCTCGAGCACAGCTTGAGCGCGTGGCGGGCGCACGGAGGGTTTTGTGAGAAACCCTACGTGCGCTCGAGTGAAAAGGCGGCGAGTAGCGAGCGGGAAATTTTAAGATTTTGCGCTCAAGCTAGAGACAAGTGCAGGGCTTTGAGCTTTTGGGCTTGAGCGGTTGGAGAGCTCATGGCAGGCGCGGTATCCGTGAAAGCTGGAATGGACAGTAACGAACATATGTTGATGCAATACTTCAACGAAACACAACCAGATATCGACACAATATTATATATGGTTACAAAATATGTTAATCATAAAAATGACCATAATAATTTTTTACTTTGACAATTCCGTGACAAAACTCAAAAAATAAAAAATACAAGTGAAGCACAAGTTTAGACACCACGGAGATAGAACCCGTGTATATAAAAATCTACACCTAGTGAAAAGTATAAATAATACAATAAGAAAACATAAAAATCTACACTAGCACTGCTGTGTCGATGTTGTGATTGCTGCTATATTACCCGGTCAAATAGGGTTAGTACAAAAAGATATAATACAATATGATATAATAAAGCGGTAACAATAGAAGAAGAAATTAAAGCGGTAACAGTAGTAAAATGAATGAAATACAAGCAGTACAGAAATTCAAGTAGAACTTTTCCTCACAAAAATAATAATGTCTCCCCCCTAACGTCCTAAAGTACATAGGGTCTCCCCTATCAAAATAAAACGGATCTCCCCCTTTTTGTCACGAAGAGCCAAAGAGGGGGAATTACTCAGAGTTGGAAGAATCGTCGGAGGGAGGATGACCATAATGACGCCGCCATCGTCGAAGCTCAACCTCCTGGGTAACCAAGCAGCCACCCAAACGCTCAAAACCACCACGCATATGTGACTGCAGTTGAGACTGGGAAGCAAGAATCCTCCCCTGTGAGGAATACAGATGCTCAAATCGGTCGACAAGATGAGACAGCTAGCCCATCAGAGTTGCGGAGGAAGAGGTAGAGTACCGTTGAGGAGCAGACGAGCCAGGATCAAAAGGGTCAGGGAAGGACGAGGCAGAGCCAGATGGACCATCCTCAGGCTGAGAAGGAGTCACCGCAGGGAGAGGTTCATCGAACGGCTCGTGGGGGCCCATAGAAAAGTGACTATGAGCCAAAGTGGTGGAGGTGAAGGGGCGAGCGAGTTAATGAAGAGGAAGATCGAAAAATGGATGATCGAAGCCAGCAAGCAACTGCTGAATGAGGCACCCGTGGGGAAGGTTATCCTCTTTACTGGCGGTGAAGTGTGAGATAATATGAGAGGCGATGTGGGACGGTAGGTCGATGGGTTGACCACTCAGCAGTGCATACAAAATAAGGCTTTGTCCATGGAATGGACGAAAAGTGAGAGACATAAAAAGATTCGTGAGTATGATGTGGCTCATGACCAGATGTCGGGGAGAGAGGAATGAGGTCTTAAAGGCTCGCCCATTTCACTCCATGGGGGTACCATGGAAGAATGTGACAACCTTATTTGGATGAGGTCAGGAGAATGGAGGAAAAGTGTAGGTCGGCTTGGTCACCCGAGGAAGGCCAAGAACGCGGGCAATCATATCCGGAGTAATGTGGATGTGTGCCCCCCGCACAAAGGTGGAGAAGGAAGCGGAGGAAATATTGTGAATATTAGAATATAACTCTTGAATAATAATAATAGACAGAGCAATCAAACCGGTGTTGATCGGCTCCCAACGGTGATAAATGAAGATAGAAGATATGAAGGGGTCGAGGGAGTTAAGACAGACTTTCCATTCAAAGGAGAGTTGCCGATGGGACATGTGTGTGATAAATAAGGCCTCAGCCTCTTGAGTGATAAAACGATCGGGAGCGGAGAGCCCACTCAGACGATTGCATTTGCCAATCAACCTACGCGCCAAGGACTTTCTCAGGGTTGACATTTGAAAAAAAAATTTAGTACATGTAAATAAGGTTATATCGATGCCAGAGTGTATTTATATATAGATAGAGATTTCTTAAGCGGGCCCATATTGCTTCCTCCCCCCTTGGTTTTGTTTTGTTTTTTTTCTTTGTGACGTGAATGTGTGTGCATGTGTTGTGTGAGCCATGAAGAGAAGCGCAAACGGCTTCATGGCTCAAAGCAGCAGCACAGCTGCCCAGGCGGTCGCCTGTGAGAGGCGCCGAGAAGCACCTGGGGCAGCGTCAGAAGATAATCGGCGTTGCCTGAAGCACCGGAAGGACATGGTGAGCGATCGAATCCGAGATGGAGCCATGGTTGGTAGTGCCTAGTTGAACGCACCAGATCCATTGTCGGATCCAGTGTGCGCAAACAAAGCCGGGAGATCATGGAGGAACCATTGACACCAGGAGCACCAGGAAAACAGGGGAAGAGGCCGGTGGAAGAACCATGGCCGATGCCCAAGATCCACACAAGAACTAGTGGTTTTGGAGCAAGTAGGCAAGAAATCGATGAGCCACGAGGAAAGATTGCAAAAAATGAAGGGAAAACGAGGTCGGCAATGCCATGAATGACAGATGGCAAAACAGAGGAAAATAAAAAGAGAAATGAGAAAAATTACCTCGAAAACGCCCACAATTGAAAGAATGGATGGTAGATTTGGAGGTGGGTGAGATGGAGAGAGGCAACTGGCGAGAGAAAAACATTGTGCTGGTTCAAAATTAACAGCGACAAGAATTAAACCCGCTCAAGACCTGACCCGAACAAGGAATTCAAAGGCCCCATAATTCGTACGACAACCAGGGACCCGGGATACAATAAGACATATGTTAAAAAAATATCTATAAATAAATATAAACAAGCCGTGATTGAAAAAATCATAAAAATATAAAACTAAAAACACATAAATATAAGATAAGAAACAATTTAATATGCATGTACTCTCGGTGAATACAATACCAAATCAAGTGAGTAAAGTTAAATAACTGGTCACACTGGAAAGACTTTGCTGTCATTTTATGCATTTTATAAGCAGTCAAGTATGGTTTAACTTCATAATTTGCACTGTTTCTAAAGCAATTAAGCCAGCCTTAACAAGGGTTCTAATCCATGCAAAAAATTATGGTTCTGGGATATCAAGCAATTAAAATTTTATTTTTCATTGTTTATTATTTATGTTATTTCATTATTTTCATACTCATTAAAAGTGATAATGCATCGTATTATGATTAAATTAAAATGCACACGGTTTATTTTCTATTCAGCAAAATTTTAAAGAAAAAGGAAGAGAAAAAAAGAAGAAGAAGGGAAAGTATGATATAGATTATGTTGCATCCCGGGTCCGCGGTTATTGTACGGATTAGGGAGCCTTCGAATTCCCGAGCACATGGTAGTGTCAGGATGAGGGTCTAGTCTCTATAGCTCCTAACCTGGACCTGTACAACACAAACAACAAACAAGAAGTCAGAGGTTCGGTGGGATTTCTCCCACCACGGTCACTCCGACGCTCAAGTTAGCAAATTCTCGCAATGATCTAAAATGGCGCACGCGGTGAGCGGTGCGCAGATGGATCGTGATGAAACGTGAGTGATGTGAATGTTTTAGCGTGGGGGATGCAATGAGTAGGTTGTGGAAGGCCTGACTTTCTTAATGTACCGCAGTGGGTGGCTAACTTTCCGCTGCCTGAACGGGCTTGGGGATTGAGATCGCGAGAGAAGCTAGCTCGTTCGTGGCCACAGGACGTGAGTTTTATCTCAGTTTGATTGCTTTCTCTCTTGTAACCTGTTTAGAGGAGGAAGGATCAGGATTCGGGGGACCCTTTTCTCTGTGGGTAAAGGGAGCTCTTATAGTCTCCTTCCCAGTGGACTCTCGATGCCAGAATATCCGTTGCTAGGGTTTCCTTGCCTCTGGTCACTGTCGCTGACCGCCGGTCAAGTCGTCTGTCATTTTGAGGTGGCGGGCAGGCTCCTGAGCGCTGCCGGCCACGTCTGGTCTTCCCCTGACCTGGGATTGGCTGGTTGTCTGCGGGCGACTGCCTGAGCCATTGGCGTAGCGCTGGCTGCTTCTCCATTGGATGTCTTTTCCTGTTTCCTGTTTGTTTTTCGGCAGCCCATTAATGCGTTGCAGGGCGCTCGTCGTTTTCCGCCAGCTAGGTGCCACGTATGCCCCCTGCGCAGTTGGGCTGGGCTCGATTTCCTTCATGGGTCTTGACATTACTCGTGGGCCTTGACATGGGACCCAACGCTAGCCCCCCATGCCTGGGCTGGCCAGTGGTTGAGCCTAGCATGTTCCTTTGGCCCACTCTGCTGCCTCACAGCCTTCCTCGTGCCGCGCCATCGTATGTCATTTTCTGAACTCGCGCCTTCCCCAGGCGACTGCGTAAGCTTTTCTAACACTGTCGTGACTCGTCGCCCTGATTGGTAAGATTCGCACGCCTAGGATTGCGTCTGATTAGGGGTCTTCCCTATTCCATTAAAGACGTCCGACGGGAAAAGTGCTGCGCTGGGCAAGAGAATGGCTCCCGTCTTGCCCATAAATAGGAGGGCTCCTCAGCGAGTGGAGCACATCCCTTGGCTACCTTTGGAGAAGCAATGAGAAGAATCTGGCTCACCCCGCCCTTAGCGGGGATCCGAGAAGGAGTTGGATGGATTAGCTGGGTGCTTGAAGTCCTTGTCGAAGACCATTCTAACTCCCGGGTTGCGGTCCGCTTCTCATGCTAACGAGGGTGGCTCAGCCCCTCTGTTGTCGTCGTGTACCCTCTCTCCGGGTAGTGGCTCGCCTAGAGTGCGGTGGGGCTGTGGCAGAACCTCCGCGGGGATGTTTCCCGCTGGGAGAGGGCGTCACTCATGGTCTCCACCTCATTGAGTTTGAGTGCAGACCATGGAGGGGGAGAGGCCGGAGCCTCGGTGGGGGAGTTACAGGGTGTTTTCCTTACTTTCCCGGAGTGCTTTCGGCATCGGTGCTGATCTCGCCCCGGTGGATCGCGCTACGGCAGCCTCCAGCTCAGGGGGCGCTCCTCGTGGCCGCCTTTGCTTGCTTGGTGAACTACTAGCGGCTCTGGCCACGGTGATCTCATGTAGATCACGTTCCCCGAGCTCATCTAGGGCAGTCACGAGGGACCCGGGGCCTCACACCGTCGTCTTTCTTCATCTTTCTCTCACTATTGCCACTGTAGATCTTGTACTTTGTAAGAAAGCATTGATTAATGAAAGAAGTAGCCCTTTTTACCTTCATCTTTTCCTTCTCTTTGTGCAAGCTTCTTTTCCTTGCTGAGCATTTTTCCTTGGCAATCTACGTCCAGTCCTGTGGAAATGGAGGGGCTACTGTTGGCGGTCACGTCCCATGGTGTGACTGGCGCATTAAATGCTTGCGTGGTCAGGACGCGATACATCATGAAGATTCATCTAGGAAATGCGCGAGGCCTCAGGGACTTTCCACGTGGAGGGCGCCCGTTGGCCAAACTCTGGCGCCCTTTGCCTTCATAGTGCCGCCTTTTTCAGGAGAAAAATCTGCCTATTTAAAGGCATCATTTTATTCTGGGGTTCTGCATTTCCCTGCGCTTGCGTGCTCGATAGTTGCTCATTCTTTCCGTCTGCGTTCTTACCACGAGTTTGATGGAGGATTCATCATACGAATCGGAGCATTCTTCCGGAAAGTCGGAGTATGGCTCTCACGTTCCCAGGGCTTCGGGCACCGATGCACCAGGAGGGGCTCGCTCCGAAGCCACTGTCGTGGGCCCTGTGGGATTTCTGCCTTTGCCTTCGGGTTTTGAGAGGGTAGAAGGTTCTGGTTCTTCCCGGGAATGCGTTCTAGGGAGGAGGGACCTCTCACTGTAGCAGACCACCAGGAGGCTCAAGAGCGCGGAAGCGCGCGCGCAAGCCGCAATGGCTGAGGTGGAGCAGGTGAGGGCTCGTGCGGCCCATTTGGAGGACGCATGGGCTGAATCGGAAGCAAGGGCTTCGCGTCTCACCAACACCAATGTGGCGGCTCAAGCCCACATACGGGCCCTTGAAGAGGAGAATGGGCAGTTGCTGGGACAGCACGGGACTGAAGTCGCGAGGTTGCGGACAGAGCTGAGGGCAAGGCTTCTGCCAGAGGAAGTTGGTCCTGCTCTGGAGAGGAATTACCAAGATGTGATATGGCTCAGCCGGAGGCTAGCCTTACTGGAGGTTCCAAACTTCCGCATCGGCGTCTTGGACGCCCACAACTTCAGCGCCCGAACGCGCGTGCAGCTAGTTGATTACCCTGCCTCAAGCTCTTCCACAGGCCGTGCAAATCGCTAGCGGATAGCTACTGTGGCAGGCGGCTGCCACCATTATCGTCATTTTTTCTCTTTTTTTTATGGCTGTTGTAACAAGATCTGCTGCTGTAATAAAACTCGTCATTTAGCCATACTGCTTCGTCTCTCGTAATCTTCGTTTATGGATTTTTGCCTTTCGTTTTACATATCTGTGCGCCCCTGAAGCGGGCTTTGCTATTGTTAGCCTTCATTTAATGAGGAGGTGCCAGCGTAGACTTCTGTCAGGCGGCTGAGGCGACGCGCTTGTTAGTCTGACGCCTGGCCATGATTACGGGTGACTTTGGACCCTGCGATGCGCTACGAGGTTGCCACATGTCCCAGTCACTTGCGGTGGGCGTCGCTTAGGTTTCCCGCCTACTGGCCTTCCGCTGCCTATTTAAACCAGCCGGGACAGCTTTTCCTCTTGCTGAGATTTTTCCTGTAGCTAACCCACGCCAAGAGAGAGATATGGCAAAAAAGAGAGAGTTCTTATTCTTCCCAAGCTCCCAGGGTGAGCCGTCATGGTGTCCACAATACAAAATCTATCCTGACGGCGAGCGCTATTGCCATCCAGCGATTGGGGTTACCGTGCTCCTGGTACCCAGGATAGAGCCAGCGACCCCCCAGGGGGCTACGTCACAGTCTACGAGCACCACCTGAGAGGGGGGCTTCGTTATCCCATGCCGTGCACGCTGTACGCGCTGGTGGAGGTGTTGGGAGTCCTATTGGCGAGGCTGCATCCCAACGATTTACGTTACGTGGTGTCCCTGTGCATCTTCGCTCACTTTGATGGTGACTCTTTCGACGCCAAGGCCGCCAGACTGATTTTTTGCTTCACATAGTCGGAGAACTCGGTGTCGATGTCGCCCAAAACGGGCTTCCATTTTCGTGAAACCAATCCCGACTCGGTTAAGGGCTAGAAGGATCAATACTTCTTCCTGCAAGAGCCCTCTGATTCAGAGCTTGTGGAGGCGGCGAAGTTTATCATCGCCATCCAATCTCAAGAGGTAAAGTTCTCCATCCAGGGTTATTTTTTGACGTCTATCACATTTGTGGCCTCCAAGTGGGGGCCTTTGTCGGGATGGAGAGTCGCCGGTCCTGGCAAGAGAGAACCTGGGGGGGCTGCCGCTCCACGATCGTCCGGAGGGGACGAGGAGGAGAGCTGCTCGTTGTTGGAGTCATCCTCAGACGATGATGAAGTTGAGGATCCCCTGAAGAGGTTGAGGGAGGCCGGAGGGACTTCAACACGGAGGTCTCAGAGACAAGCTTCCAGTTCTGTTGTTGAGGTTCGGAGTCCGATCCCAAAGGCGGCTACGAGGGCGGGCCACCAGGGGGAGACCGCCGGACTGTCGCCGACTTCGACCGCGGGGCTAGCCGTGCTTGAAGTCTACAAGGCGGAGTCTCAACCCGCTGGGGAGCCTCTCATGCATTCCATTGTCGAAGTATTCGTTGAGGCCGCTCCAGAAATGGCGGGCGACGTTTTGGACCTTGATGACCTGGAGGGGTCACGCTCAGCTGTGCCTGCGCCAACGTCGGAGACAGGGGGACCTGCGGAGCCGACTGTTATTTTTGTGGAGCCCATTTCGAAGGGTGGGATCCTCGAGGACATAGCTTCACCATCAGAGGAAGGAGTCGCGCTGGTCGCTGATCCATCGGGAGCTAGTGCGGGGGAAGCCGGGACGTCTTCGGTGTTGGAGCCCCCGAGCGCACCTACGACTGCCACCCTTCCAGCTAGCTTGGCCCCGGCGGCCGAAGGAGAGGCGCCTCTGGAAGGGGATCCATCAGGTGATTTTGCATATTCTGCGAGCGCTGCTCCCACTAAGGTATAGCCGCTTCGATCTGGCATTTCCCTACTGTTGCATGTTTTAGGGATTCCTCTAACATCTTCTTCTTTGCAGGCTTCTGGAGATGTCGATCCTTTTGACGAGCTGGTTGCCCTCCTCCACGGGGGCTTCCGTCGTGGGCAGCATGCTATCCATCACGCATGAGCCCGGGTCCCCTCCCTTCAAGGGGACAGCGAACAGGCACAAGAGGAGATCAGGCGCTTGCAGCGGAAAGTGACGCAACAGGAAGCCCTGCTCGTTGCTCTGGATGACGATAACGCATGCTTGACCAGAGATATGGTTGGTCGGCTTACTCCATCGGAGTCGGAGCTCTTGCTGGCGACTCGATATTGGGACGATATTTGTTTGTGCCGCAGGATCGCCTCTCTGGTGGCTCCCGATCTACCGGAAGCAGTGTTTCATCTGGGAAATGCCGGGATCAGGGACGCGTCCTACCTGTGGAACTTTTTCGAGGAGGCCGGTCCATCTTGTCCTCCCGAGTAGTCTTTATCTTTATAGGTTGCTTGGTTATCCTTTGTCATTGTTCCTTGCTTATGTATTTCACTTGTTTCTGGTGAATGAATAAAGAGCGGTCTCTTCTTCTTTTGCACTTGTTCTCCTCTGATGTGGTATGCTGTCCACGCCTTTCGTTTAATGCGATCTGTGGGACCACGCCCCGCTCTTAAGTGCTAAGCTCACAGAGCCATTGTCGACAAGGCAATATCCAGGCGCCTTCTTGCGCTGTCCTCGTCTTTCGTCAGAGGATGTCATCACAACTCATGCGTTTGATGGGAAGCTCGACCCGGTAAGGCGGATGTCGTCGCAAGTCCCGCGGAACCACAACAAAGGGGTGTCCGGGTTTTCAGGCCACGGCCACCGAGTTCCTGGCCTAGGCCTTAGTCGCGTGGTATACGCTGGAGGTGGGTGGCCACTCCTCAAGTCGTCGTAATCACCATGTTTAAGATCCTAGCCCTCGACCATTGTAGACTGAGGGTGTTCTTTTCTGCGTGAGAAGGTCACCGCATGGCGGCAATACTTGCCCCCTAAGGTTTTTGTTGGCCAAGAATTGGGATGCTTCCAAAGACCTCAGGCCTAATACTTTGACCGCCTGGGTCGATTGGCGTAGAGCCATAATAGATGTGTTCCCTTTCGGACTTGCCCGTCGCACGGGTGAGATTCTTTGTGGCCGCTTGCGGGCCGCTTGGCACACGGCCAAGGGTTTGCTTTACGGACGGACAATTGTCTTGCCGACTTAGGGGCAGTCTAGGTCGTTTCGATTTAAAAATATCATGCATGTCAATAATTCACACAAATGAAAATGCAGAATAACAGGAAATGTGATTTTACTAACAAAAAGCATTACACATGTGCAAGCATCCACCATGGAGCACGTGCGTGTCTTACCTAGGTTGACATGGCGTAACTGGTAATACTTCCTTAAGTTGGCGGCGTTCTAGGTCCGCTGGACCAGTTTACCGTTTTGGGCGCGCAGCTTGTACGCTCCACTCTGGAGGATTGCAGAGACGAGGAATGGACCCTCCCACCCAGGGAAGAGCTTATTCCTGTTTGCGGTCTTTCCCGCCGCCTCTACGCTCTGGAGGACCAGATCTCCAACTTTGAGAGGGCGTGCCTTTACCCGCTTGTTGTAGTACCGTGTGACGCGCTGCTGATAGGCCGCGACTCGCAGTCGTGCCGCATCTTGAACCTCTGAGAGCTGGTCTAAGCTTTCTCGGAGCCTCTATGCGTTGGTGGCTGGGTCGAAGCACTCGACCTGCAGGCTTGGCATCCCCACCTCCACGGGGACCACAGCCTCAGCCCCAAAACAGAGGTTGAAAGGCGTCTCTCTCGTCGGCTCCTGCGGAGTCATCCAATACGACCAAAGCACGGATGGAAGCTCTTCGACCCAGGAGCCCCCTGTGTCTTCCAGTCTGGTCTTCAATCCGTGCAACAACGTGCGGTTGGTGACCTCAACCTGTCCATTAGCCTGGGGATGTGCCACGGACGTGTGGATCAGCTTGATGCGGAGATCGCGGTAGTACTTCATGAATTGATTGCCGATGAACTGGGTTCCGTTGTCGGTCACTACGACCTCAGGAATCCCAAAGCGGCAAACGATACCCTGACGGAGGAACTCCGTCGCGTTCTGCTCTGTGATTTTGGCAAGAGGGACAGCTTCTACCCATTTGGTGAAATAGTCAATGCCAACGATCGAGAATTTTCTTTGCCCGGAGGCCAATGGTAACGGTCCGAGTATGTCGAGCCCCCACTGCGCGAACGACCACGGGACTGGAGGCAGTGCAACTCCGTGTGCGGCTGATGCGTCGTGGGGCTATGGACCTGGCAACTCTCACACTTCCGGACGAACTCCATAGCGTCTCGCTTCATGGTTGGCCAATAAAACCCTTGTCGCATGACCTTGAACGCGAGGTTCTTGCCCCCGATGTGCGAGCCGCATAATCCTAGGTGTACCTCGCTCAGCGAGTATTCGGCTTCCTCGGGAGAGGCATTTCAAGAGTGGCGTGGAATATCCCCGCCTATACAGTCTTCCGCTGAGGAGCGTGTACCAACCTGCTGTCTTCTTAATCCGCTTGGCCTCGTTGGCATCATCGGGGAGGGTTCCCTCGGTAAATTACTTCACGTACGACGTCATCCAATTGCTTCCTGCATCAACCCATAGTATCTCTTGGTCTTCGGCGTCAATGCAAGGCGCGGTCAGGACTTCCCTTGGTTCCCTGGCGTACTGTTAAAGGGATCTGGTAGCCGCGTCCCGGGCCAGTCGGTCAACACGCTCGTTGTCGGACCCGGGGATATGCTCGATCAAAAACTAGTCGAACTCAGGGATCAGCGTCTTCGCTTTCGCCAAGTACCTCATGAGTTGTGGGTTTGACGCGTCAAAGTTCCCCTGCACCTGGTTGACCACAAGTTCGGAGTCTCTGCGCACGACCAATGACCGCGTGAAACATTCCCTGGCTAGGCGCAGGCCAACAAAGAGGGCCTCGTACTATGCTACGTTGTTGGTGGCCATGAAGGCCAGCGCAACGGAGTATGAAATCTCTGTGCCCTCTGGTGTCTTCAGCACGACTCCGGCCCCACTGCCTGCTTGAGTGGACGATCCATCCACATTCAGGGTCCACACTGGAGGGTCGTTGTCGTCCGCGTTCCCTGGGTTGTCGGCATCTTCCGGAGCTGGGGTTGTTGCCTCAACGATGAAATCGGCCAGGGTCTGTCCCTGCATGGCTGGCCGGGGCCGAAACTTCACGTCGAATTCTCCTAGCTCGACGGGCCACTTGACTAACCGTCCGGATGTTTTTGGCTTCTGCACGATCGACTTTAGCGGCTGATCTGTCAGTACGACGATCTGGTGTGACTGGAAGTAGGGTCGCAGCTTGCGTGCCGAATAGATGAGAGTGAGCGCCATCTTTTTGGCGTGCGGATAGCGGGCCTCCACATCCGTCAGCACCCCGGCTTACATAGTACACTGGTCGTTGCGCACCCTCGTGCTCCCCAACTAGCACGGAGCTGAGGGCCGCTGCTGACGTAGCCAAGTAGATGTAAAGGTCCTCGCCCTCACGCGGTGAGCTCAGGAGCGGCGGGCTGGTGTGGTACGTCTTCAACTCTCTGAAAGCTTCGTCGCATTCCTCGCTCCACCTGAACCCAATCGATTTAGTACCCTTAGTGCCTTGAAAAAGGGCAGGTACTTTTCTGCTGACTTGGCGAGGAATTGTGATAGGGCCGCTATTCGCCCGTTGAGTTTCTGCACTTCTTTTATCGTCCGCGGGGGGTTCAGGTCGAGGATGGCCTTGATCTTTTCTGGGTTAGCTTCG
>JAOVVI020011739.1:0-12523 GCA_028571085.2 Nepenthes alata | reverse complement strand
ACAATGACTCTGGGCCAATTGAGGAGAGGGAACACTACCCAATCGGTTGCTTCATACTTCCAATTGACCATCCTACCGGCTCAAGAAACACCTTGGCCAAGCCAATCAGCCTTACCTGATCCAGCCATCCATTCTTCTGGGAACAATCCCTCCCAGTTCACTACCACCCTCAATGACCTCCTATTCTCCTACGCCGATGTTTTTGCCATCCCACGAGGACTACCCCCTCACCGCAATTCTGACCACAGGATACCTTTACAACCCAACACTACACCAGTCAACGTCCGACCATATCGGTACCCCCATTTTCAAAAATCTGAAATGGAGAAGCTTATTAAGGAAACACTGGATGCTGGCATTATTCAGCCCAACACTAGTCCTTTTTCTTCTCCTGTGCTGTTAGTTAAAAAGAAAGACGGCAGCCGGAGGTTCTGCGTCGATTATCAAGCTCTTAATGCTCTTACTATTAAAGACCATTTCCCCATCCCTACGATAGAAGAATTATTTGATGAGCTACATGGAGCCTGTGTATTTTCAAAGTTGGATTTGCGCTCGGGGTACCACCAACTGCGAGTACATGCTACGGATGTACACAAAACAGCATTCTGGACACATAAAGGTCATTACGAGTTCCTGGTAATGCTCTTCGGCCTCTCCAATGCACCATCCACATTTGAGTCCGAGATGAACTCCATCTTTCGGTCGGTCCTACAGAAATATGTACTAGTCTTCTTTGATGATATTCTGGTGTACAGTCCCTCTTGGGAACTTCACTGCCACCATCTTTCTTGCACACTGCAGATTTTAAGGGAGCAATCTCTCTTTGTCTAATAGTCTAAGTGCGAATTCATGTGAACTTTAATTGCCTATCTGGGCCACATTGTATCAGCCAAGGTCATCACAGTCGACCCAACCAAAATTGAGGCAGTGCAAAACTAGCCTGCGCCCACCACCATCACTCAGCTAAGAGGATTTCTAGGGTTTGCAGGGTACTATCAACATTTTGTAGCCCGTTACGCCCAAATTGTAGCCCCTCTCACCAAACTCTTGCACAAGGGTGCTTTCATGAGGTCCCCGGAATCTGAGGGGGCTTTTTAGGCCTTAAAAACCGCGCTTGTAGCCACGCCTGTGTTGGCGCTCCCAAACTTTACCCAACCCTTTGTGGTCCAGATTGATGCCTCAAGAGAGGGTATTGGGGCTGTTCTGATGCAAGCTAGACATCCCCTTTCTTTTTTCAGTAGGCTGCTGTGTCCTCGAATGCAAACAGTATCCACCTACGTCCGAGAACTCTATGCAATTGCTGAGGCTGTAAAAAAATGGCGACAATATTTGTTAGGCACAAAGTTCACCATTTTAACTGATCACGAGCCTCTCCACGCCTTGTTAAAACAGACCATCCACACACCGGAGCAGCAAAAATGAATCACCAAACTATTCGGAGACGATTTTGAGATAGAATACAAGCCTAGCAAGGAGAACCGACCAGCGGATGCTCTCTCATGGCTTCCTACTATTTCCTTCCAGGCCATGCGGGCAATCTCTAAGCCTGTGTTGGCCCTATTAGAGGCCCTCCGCATTTTTAATAGCAAACACGGGCCTTCCGCGGATCTGCTGACATCTATCCAGACTCGCCCAGAAGATTTTGAACACTACATGGTGCGGGACGGTCTTGTATTATACCAAAACAGGCTCCTGGTACCCAAGGACTCAGCCCTAACCGAATTAATTCAACAGGAGTTCCATGATTCGCCCATTGGGGGACATGCAGGAATTCAAAGAACCTACGCCCGAATCTCCACTAATTTCTATTGGCCGCACATGCGCAAAGACATCCGAGATTACATTAAACGGTGTACAATCTGTCAACAAGTGAAGGCCCTCAACACCGCCCCTCAAGGGTTGTTGTAGCCCTTGCCCATCCCTGGCAAGATTTGGGACTCACTGTCCATGGATTTCATTACCCATCTACCGGCATCCGGGCGCAAGACTGTTATCTTTGTAGTAGTTGACCAGCTATCCAAATATGCCCACTTTGCGGCACTCGGCACTCACTTCAGTGCTGAGCAGTTAGCTGAAGTCTTCGTGAAGGAAATCTACCGGTTGCATGGTCTACCCAATAAAAGCGTATTTGACCGGGACCCCCTCTTCATGAGTAAATTCTAGAAGGAATTATTCAACCTGCAAGGGACCGCCCTGTTCCATAGTAGAGCCTATTACCCTCAAACCGATGGGAAAACCGAGGTAGTCAATCGATGTTTGGAGGATTATTTGCGGTGTTTTGCATCTGAAAATCCAGCCACCTGGGTGCACTTCCTGCCATGGGCCGAGTGGAGTTACAATACCGCATGGCACTCATCCATCCAAAAGAGCCCGTTTGAGGCTGTGTACGGTAGATCACCTCCTGCTCTAACAGATTACATTCAGGGCACATCAACCATTGCCGCTATGGATGAGCTCCTCTCAACTAGATCCGGACTCTTGGAACAGCTTAAGCATAATCTCCAACGCGCTCAACTCCACATGAAAAATCAGGCTGATGCTCATCAGACGGATAAGGAGTTTCACGTGGGAGATTGGGTTTTTGTCAAACTGAAACCTTATCGGCAAACTTCACTCAAGCAGCGGCAGTCCAATAAACTCGCCAAGAGATATTACGGTCCTTTTCATATCACTGAACGTGTTGGAACAGTGGCATATCGATTGCAACTACCTGAATACTCCCGAATCCACAATGTTTTCCACGTGTCCCTGCTGAAGAAGAGCCATAACAGTTCTTCCAGCTCTCCTGGAACTCTGCCACCTGATGCCTTAGGCTCCCAGCCGATCCTGTTTCCTTCTCAACTGATCAGATTTCATAACCTTCTGCAACGTGGCCGCACTGTGCCTCAGTTCTTAGTACAATGGCAGTGTCAAGCTGCCGAGGATGCTACTTGGGAGTCAGCTGCCGATTTTTTTCAAAATTTTCCAACCTTCAACCTTGAGGACGAGGTGTTATTTGATGGAGCGGAAAATGTTACCGGGCTCGTCACAGATGGTCCCTCAGCTCCTGCACAGAGGCGAAGCATCCGCACAATCCGTCCACTCCAACGATTTTATGATTTCGTCTAAGGGTTTCTATATTACACTACACATAGAAAAGATATATTTTACATTCATACATCCCATACACTACACCTAGGAGAGATATATTTTACATATTGCACATGCGTAGTTTATAATTAGTTAAATATTTGTAGTGCACGCGCTAGTGTGCTCCGTAGCCGTAGTGAAACCGGTCCACTTTTCGGTTGGCATCCTTTTTCCCCATATATGGTTTTGTGCCAGAAGGGTAAGTAATCAGAAGATATTTTCTATTTCTCCTGCTGATTTTCAAATCTCCTCTCTCACTCACTCTCTCCTTTTCTCCCTTTCTCTACCTGCAATTTCTCTGCCTCTGCCCTTTTCCTTACTCAGATCTGGTTATACCTTGTGGTAAGCCCCAAATCTGAGAAGGAGAGTTGCTGGAACGGCATCTCGCATCAGAGTATCGTATAATTCTAATCTCAAATTTATTTTGTTGTAGCGCGTAGAATTCTGATTCATATTTATAAATGTTAAACCTATTTGTATTCTGATATCCAAATAAAATTATCGGTTATCTAATTCATACAATAATTTAGATTCTTGATACGAAATAAAAAATATATTTTGAAAATTTTTATTTAATATATTATAATAAAATAAATGTATGGAAAAATATTATTTTAAATTAAGTACGTAAAGCGTACAAGGTGCAACCCAATAACACTGTTATTGACAAAATTACGACGCGAGCCATCGAGTATCTCAATAACATAGATAACTGCAGACGCGAAAACCGAGAGAGAGGGGGAGAGATTATCGCTTCTTACTTGTACCCGTGATCAGATCGGACTCCGGCGTACCGTCGAGTCACCAGCCATCCGCCGCCGGTCAGCCGCCCCAACAAATGGAGGGAGTCGGCGCCCGACTCGGCCGATCCTCGAGTCGCTACGGCACAACCACCGTGTTCAGCGGCCCCGTGAGGAAATGGAAGAAGAAATGGGTCCACGTAACGCCCTCCTCTAACAACGCCTCATCAAACAGGCATATTCATCACTCTCTTGCTAACGGTACTAATAACAGTGTTAACGGCTCTCACCTCCTCCTTTACAAGTGGACCCCAATTTCGCAAAGCAACAACAATAACGGCAGCGACAATAACATCAACAACAACGAGGACAAGAATTGCGGCAAGGACAACGTCACTTCTCCGGCGGAGGAACCTCCGAAGCGCAAATTTAAGTATATTCCGGTAATTGTGTTTAATATTTTTTTGTGCGTTCTTGAAGTGCCCTTTTTGGACGTTTGATCTTATTTTCGGCCGTGCTTGTGATTCTCCTTGGGTATGATACTGTTTCTAGGGAATATGGGTCATAATTCGAGATGGATTTGTGTTTTAACTCTGCATTTGTTTAGCTGAAGGTGTCGATTAGTTCGTGGGAGGTGTAATTATTTAGGGTTACAACAATATTTTGGCGATTGGAAGATTTAGGTGAATGCAGGGTTTAGTTTATTGAATTTCACAAAGAAGGAAACAATTAGAATGAGAAGGAATTGAAGTTCTTGTTCATTCAGTTTAATGAAGTAAAGTTGCTTTTCTGTAGCTTGTACTTTTAGCTGTTATAAAGGTGTGTGCTATGGGGCAAGATTTCCCAAGTCATTAACTGATGACACATGGCATTAATTTGGTGGGCATGATCCTAGGACTTTTGAATTGTCGTTATCCTTGAGGTTATTGTTGTATGCAAGTGTGTCAGCTGAGCTTGAGATTTTTATTGCAGTCAAAAGGCTCAAGAATCAGCTGCCCTTTTAGCACGGGCTTTTTTCAGTAGGCCATTTTAAATTAAAATCAGGTTGAACTCTTTGTTTAGAAATTAATGATCTCATCAACATACTCATAAATAGGTACGCTGACATTCAGAAAAGTAAGGAAACGTTGCTATTATGTCTTTGCAATTTTCATTATTTAACTGTATTTTGACTGCAAAAGTTTTTGGGATACCTAAGAACCTTGTTTGCTGCTAAATATTACTAAACCATGCGCATGGACTTTTCTGGTTGGTAGGGCACGAACCTCAGTGTTGTTTTTGTTGTTGTTTACCTAATGGGTCTTCTAGATAAAAAAAAGTAAAGGGGATCTTATTTGAAAGTCCCTCTTTTCGGTCTGACTGGATTTGCTTACCCATATGAATGCTTCACACCACTCGGTTAATTTGTCTTTACTTGTGCCGAGTTTAGGTTTTAATTTGGTAGGCCACCAAGAGTTATGCGGGTCTGATTTGACTGTGCTATCTTTGGCTTCCGAATGAAACTTAATGTAAGAAATTGGTGTCCAACATGCCTGGACACCATGTTACCTTTGACGTATGGCCAGGAACAAATATAAACTTCTTGACACCGGAGTGTTTGATGGCCGGTTTGATGAATATTTTTCAATGCCTTAAGGGCTGGATAGTTGAAATTTTCAAGAAGAGCTATGACTAGGTAATATGAACTAGTCTTGAATGCATTATGGGGCCCTAATCTATACTAATCTGGGAATTACGTATTCCCCTAACCAATGAAAATTAGTTTTAAATTTTTCTTGCCATTCCCATGCTTAGGCTTTAATGTATTTTCATTCCCCATGTTTAGGCTTTAATGTCTCCATTTTCCCATAATTGGTGGGCTGTTTCGAGTTGATTCTATAAATATTTAGAATAATGAATTTAAGGCATGTTCAATGTATTATCGTTAATGAAAATTGAGCCTCGTGCCAGTGTATCCAAAGTTCTATATCTCTTAGTATGCTAATTGAATGGTGAGCCTTTTTACTCTGTATTCCTTGCTAGTTTCCTCTGGATGGCAATTTCTGTATCCCATTGGAAGACCTTTCTTTACCCCTTTTCTATTCTTTTGCATTCCTGGTACCACTTCTAGATCAGGTTGCAATTACATAAAAGTAAGAACTCAGCTTTTATGGCCTTCGTAAACAGTGTGTGATGTGATGAGAGCAATGTGTCTGTCTTGTGAACATGCTTGTAATGAGCAAATCTTAAATGAAGCTGGACTTGAGCATTGTCAAGCTTGAAACTTAGATGAAGAGCTACTATATTTGAGGACTTGTTCTTTCAGGTGGTAGAAGACTTCCTCTTTAATGATTTCATTTGGTTAAATGTTGGACATATAACACCAGGATTATATGAGTGGAGCAGTTGGAGCTAGCTTATCTTTCCGTTTATGTATTATTTGACATTTGCGCATGGAATGACCCTTTGTTGGACTATTGTTCGCTTCTTGATAAAAGGCCATATGCTTTTCTACTAGTGACATCTCAGCAAAGAGTAGATATCACATTATAGCCGCTGATATTGAAAGTTTTAAACAGGGCAATTTGAGGATTGATATTTTTCTCTAATGAACAATGGAAGATTAATGGGTTCAATTGTTGGGAAGGTATCCAATTCTGGTAACCACTACACCTTGATGGCTCTTCCAACTCTCGGTCTCAAAAGAGTGAAAATGAATAGAAAAATGGAAAACTACTTTTGTAAGTTTATGACCAGTCAAAATAAAAACTTGAAGAGAACAACTGGTTTTGCAAGTGAGCATGCCCAATTAAATCATGATAATGAACAAGATTTGTCATAACTAAACAGTTGCCACTAGGGCTGCTGAAAAAGTGTCAAACAGTTCAAACTGCCAGACCTAACTAACCAGAATAAAAAGATGACAGTTTGACATGTGTATATATGTACGTATATATGCATATATGTATGTATGTGTGTGTAGTTCACTCTTCATTTGGACATTGCAAAATAATCGCATGGTACTGCTTAGCCACATCCTTGTAATCAACCCACCACCCATGTATTTTGGAAACTTACAAACCCTATATTTCTCTCTCTTCTTCATACCTTACCTTCTCCGGCTCATTCTATCCTTAGGCATGCCCATTTTAGTTGAGCATGTCTACATCTTCTCACCCTTGACATTTTTCAAGAGTTTGATTGATCCATCCTTATTTGTTTCACTTCCAAAAATGTGATACGGCAGTTGTAGCTAGCAAGTTGATTATGATTTGAACCAATAAAGTGATCTTTGTACACGAGTGTTTGCTATTTTTTCTTAGACTTGGTTTTTTTATCTTGCTTGATAAAATTTGGGTTAGGAGGATTTTAACTCAGGTTTTGCTACATGCTAAAACAAATCAAGGATGCAGATGCAGCGTGACGTACTTCTTTTAGGAACATGTCATGAAACTAAGATCAAAAGAACCCAATGACAACTTATAATTGTTTCTTTATCATGAATTTACATTACATTTGTTATGTCATTTTGGAACAAAAAGTTATTGGGATATTATTGTTATGATATGCTTACTTGCTTTGATATGTGCACACAATGTCTTAAATTTAGTAAATGGTTTTTTTTTTAATGCAAAAGCAAATGATTTTTAGGTTAACAAGTTTAACATCACAAATTGCAGACTCCCAAATTAAGTCAACCCGCTCATTGATAGTTTTGGTGGTTTGTCTTGGTTTGAAGGCTTGGTTCAGTTTGTTATAATTCCAAACTACAATGTCCGGTCTGTTTGTAGATTATCCTCGAAACTGCACCAAACCGATTCAATATGGTGGGTTTTTTTTTTTTTTTGTGTGTGTATTTCATTGAGCATCTCATCTAGATAATTTCAAGTCATGCTGTACATTTATGAGTGTGAAATGGAAGTGCCACTGAACCTTTTGAGTTGCATATTTTGCCATTTTCATGATGTGAGTTGTGTTCGTTCGAGAAGAAGTGTTTTGAGTGCTGAATGCATTATGTCCTGCAAAATAAGACTTCTATCCTCTGATGCAAAGATTATTGGAAAAAGAGTTTACAGATGCCTAGCATTGGTATTGATAAAGAAAACCTCAGTTTTGGATTGGATATATTTGGTTTGTGCTACTGGAACTAAAATTATAACTTTTATTCCCGAAACTAAATATTGATGAGGAAAATCTCAGTTTGGATTGGATATATTTGGTTTAGGCTACTTGAACTAAGAAATTATAACTTTTATGCCTGAAGTTAAATATTGCAAATTTTCTTAGTTCTGGCAATGCGTTGCAGTTTTATATGAAGACAAAAGAATCCTGCTATGAATGGTGAGAATAGGCCATCTATTAAGTTATTTTCCTTTTAATTTATTTGGTTACATGCCAAAATATTTAGAGTGTGCGATGCTTGTCCTGGTAATAGTGGTGTGATGATGTTTGTGCTGATGCCTAACCACCTTTTTTTAAAATTATTTTCCCCTTTGACGCAGAAATGTATGTTTAGGCAGGAAATTCTGAAATGTGTGAAATTTGTAAATGGTTGTTATTATAAATCCTTTCATTATCTGATCCCATTTTCCATATTTGGCTTTGGTAGTTTAGGATTTCTAAATACGGCTCCTTATACCACCGTCTTACTCCATTCATTTCTCTGTTTACTTTCACTTCCTCATCCTTGCCATATTAATAGTAGCTCATGCTGAATTGATCCGTCATCAATCATCATCATTTATTTTGTTGAATATAATAATTAGAATTTGGTGATAAAGGCTCCAAATCATAGATGAAAATATTGGTATCGGTATTGGTCATGATCATATTGGTATTGGACGTATCGAATAATATGTTTCGGTATAGGATATATTAGGAAAAACAATTTCTGAAAATTGTTAGTTAATAGAATCGTATCGGTAAATTTATTGCAATATATCACAATACAACAACATATTGCAATATTGATTAGTATTGGGCAATATCAGTATCGAGGGGCCGACACTGATTCATATCAACCGATATTTATAGTATAGCCCATATATTATAATATATTACCGATATGATAATATATCGTGATATTATTACAATATCAAAAAATATTAGTATCAGGAGGCTGATATTGACACATATGATAGATATTTACATCGGCGCTCAAAATCAATTATCAAGAATGTGGTGGAAGGTGTTTACGAAGGTAGCTGGTTGGATTGAGGTTTCAGCGAGGCAATAGTGCGTAGTCTGGATCTATCCCAGTGCAAAGGTTGGCAATTGAAGGAGAGGTGCAGGTGTATGCTTTTACTGGCGATGCAGTGCACGACATTTATGGTGGATTTGTTGGTAGTGCGGGGATGGGATTGGTAAAGGTGCTGGTGCTTATTTCTGATTAAGGCACAGTAGGCTGCCTGCATTTTAGGTTGACGGAAGATTGGGTTGTCAATTGTGAAGTGATAGGACTGTCATCTAAGAAACATTGACTCTTCTCTTGTGCTAGCGTGTTGGTGTCGAACATCCATAGGACACTATCTGACACTTGTTGGGATATTTTATATTTTTTCCTATTAAATCTGAGATATTTTAGACATGCTGATTTATTTTGAATTTTCTATGAAACATGGACTCTCTTAGAGTAAAGTGACTTATTGGGCACCGACACTCTTTTAACACACCCTAACGCGTGTTTGAATTCTTTTTAATTTTTTTTTTAAATTCCAACCCTCTCCAATGCATTCAGACACATTTGTGACACAATTTTCATTTGTATTGTTTACTTATATTTGGTATTTTTTGATAATTATAAAATATAAAGTGGTAAAAGTTAAAATATCCATGTTGATTAATTATAAAAATTGGCTAAATTAAGTTTTTTTAAGTTTGTTTTGTTTTATATAGCTTATTGAAAATGTTATAACATAATTCATTTTTTGTAAATTTTTTTGATGATTAAACAAAGAAATATACAGTTTTATTGATAATCTAGTATAAAGTTGTGACGGACCACGTCCTAACATCTGCCAATAAACTGATAACAGGCAAATATCCATACTAAAGAAGGTAAAATAATCTCTCCAACGTGAGACTTTCACGTCGATACCTTGACCAAAACTTGCACATAATGAAGATCACAAACACAGGACTCAAAAACAAACGCCACACATCCGTGGCTCTGACACCGACATAAGCATCAATGACGATGTCAGACCTGGTTAAGGATGGATGCTTGCCAAAATTCAATCAAACATATATCTACATATCCAACAATATCACGGAAGCAAAAATACATCTATAACAAACTTCTTTCAAAACCTGCACAATGTGAAACATCCTGATTTATTTCCACAAAATAACCCAACACAAAATAATAATCTTGTCCATGATCAATTACAAAACCGGCAGCTCCGGACAACACAAAATTACCACACAAGCTGACAACATTGCCCGGAAATCCATAATACATCAAAAATCATGTCCGGAACTGATCTAACTAATCTACAATAAACAAAATGGCCTAAACATGTCCAAAATTCAACAATACATCAACAACAAAATAAACAAGCCTAATATTTTTCAATTCTTCAATCTTGCTCACCGGGTAAGAATTTTTGCATTTTCTGCTCATATGAAGTTTAGTAAAAACAGTAAGGAAGTGAGCTAATTGCTCAGCAATGCACAAAATACAAAGGAACATGCATACTTTTTACTTAAATATATAACAAAAGGGAGATAGGAATCATGATCGTGTGCAAAGGCTTAAACAAGTACACAAGTCTTTATAATTGATATCCAATTTTCTTATCTTTCTACTTAGGTAGAAAACATGCTTAAATCTTACTCTTTTTTAGAGACCAGGGCCGGTAGGCCTTACCAGCTAAAAGAGCAGATATATCGAAGAAATGATTGTGTATGCTTCCACACAATCTAAAGCCTCACGCTCCTATTCAACACCCAGAGGTGGGCGGTCTGCATATCTTTCTATAGATTGGGCCAGACGTCGTTTTTCTCTCCCCCGCGGTTATAAAGGGGTAGTTCATCTATATACCACTACACTATCTTAAGGCATGCTAGATAATATTACCCACTGAACGATCCCTGGTCCAATTTCTTAACTTTTCTTAAGGGAAACTCCACACTTAACTTCATATCACTTAGTTCTCACCCCTGAAGAACAGTTCATAAATCTTAACAAATTTTAGAGTTCCTTTTCATACTTTCATGACTCTTTTCAATGTATAGATACTTGTTTCTTATCATACGGTGTTCATATAATTTCAAATACATGCATAATTGACATGGAGCTTAAAGGAAGCCAGGAAAATTTTACTACATTGTACAAAACAGACACATTATCATTTTCAGAGCATAAATTTTACATATAAGGTACCCAACATAATTTCCCGGACATATAAGGTAACATATACGAAGTACATGTGATAAAGCATCAAATAACTAGAAACGAAACGTTCACGAAGCTAGGGTTTCGGTTTTCAAAGCTACATTTCACATAAACCCAGAAATTACAAGAGAAAATCACATACGAGGGGTTAGGGTTTCTGATTTAACATAATACTTCAAAACTTAAGTTTAGACGGACATTTGAATAAAAATACCTGAAAGGAATGGTAATATTCGAGCAACAAGAGAAAGAAAAGTATAGGAATGTACCTGTCTCGACCCGATTTGAGCTCTTTATATCAGTCCTACTTCCTGTAAGTGATCCGAGCCACTAATCTAGAGGGATTAGTGAAAAAATAAAAGCAAGAATAAGATATAAGCTCAATAAGACATGTAATTTGTATAATCAATTTATAATTTACCTCAAAGATGTTGAAAAGAATATGATCAAAATCAAATGCAAATTAGAATTTTTCATAATAAACATGCATAATTTCATATTTATAACTCAACGTCTTATTCAAGACAGTGTACTATAGAAATATGCTTAATTCATGCTAATTTGTTTACGAACAAAGGGCCAATAGGGCCTTACCAACAAAGAAGTAAATAATTAAAACCAATGTTATATTTATTTTCACATAACTAAAGGTCTTAAACTACTATTCGAGACCCGTAAGTGGGTTATCATACATATAACCTTATAAATAGAGATGAATGTCACTTTCACTTGTAGATGATAGATTTGAACCTCGATTACTATTATAATATATTAAGATGTATCATAATATATCATCGTTGATTTTATTTTTAATAGTGCAATGCATAAGTAAATGAAAACTCCACAAAATTATAAATAATTTTCTATGTTAGCATCTCAGAAAAAATATTCTTAATTTTTTTTTTTATAAATTGTAGAGTTTTTCATCAATCTATTTCAAATTGTTTTATGAAATAACTTAACATTTCTATAGAAATCTAAACATACTTATTTTTAAACATATAAAAAAAACTACATTCTAAAATTTCTTAACACATGGACTGTTTTGATTAAGAAATGAACAAAAATTAGGAGAAATTTTATAGTTTCATCATTTTAGTTCAAATGACATGCATGTAGAATATGAGGCATATAGTTAAAAATTTAGAACATGTTAAACATTACATACAAAATTCATAACATAGGAGATCATTCGTCAAAACATTCAGCACATACATGGGTAAAAACATGAGAAATAGCATAACAACACAATATATGTGGATTAAAAACACAAATTTTA
>JAOVVI020011738.1:0-12524 GCA_028571085.2 Nepenthes alata | reverse complement strand
GCTGGGCATGCAGAAAAGAAAGAGAGTGAGGGAGAGCATCTGACCACGGTAGAGTGCAAGGAGGTAAGATCCAAGGGTCAAGAAAAAGAGAGGAGTGCACCACCAGTGAGAGAGAAGAAACAAAAATAGAGAGTAGAAGAGAAATGAGTGTTTTTCTTGTTTAATCCGGAGAGGTTTTTCTTTATCATTCTCGGGTGTGTAGCGGATACTCCATCTCGGAGGTTTGTAACCTATTTCACATAGTGGGTTTGCTGTAGTTTCTGCTCCCGTGGTTTTTTCCTTGATTCATATGATTATAAACACTTATTCATGATCATAGAGATCAATCTATCATGATATAAAAATCAGTATCAGATAATTATAGACCGTACTAAAATTCCATATATTTTTATATTTATTAATATTGTAACATTTTTGTATAATCCTTTTTTTATTTTAATCATAAGTATCCAAAAATATACTCACGTATTCGAAGGTTACATGAAGAAAGGTAACCAATGATCGATAATAGGAAAAACAACTCTTCAAGCATACTAAATACTTGACCCGTGATATCCTACTGGCCACTACTATCCTAAGCAGTTGGCTTAGCTCACGAATAACCATTTTAGACTATGTCGATCAAACACCAAACATAACAATCATAAACACATCAATTTATATCCTCTAAGTAGCATATTATGTATCAAAATAATTTTCTATCATACATCATCATTTTAAAGGAAATAGATTTATAACATATAAGTATAAAATATTCCTACTGATCATGCACATGTTGGTGTCTAAACTCTATTCAAAAAACTAGTTAAATAACAATGTGGCGTCCAAATGGCAACTTGCTTTCCAATCAAATGCCATTCTAAACAGCAATGAAAATCAAGTCATACGAACATAAAAATTAAGCACACAATGTATATACATTACTTATTATATTAATTCATAATTGGCACCAATAAAAATAAGAGAATCTCATAAATTCTGGTTGACAAGTAATGATTAGAAAATAGTGTTTCATAAAGTCAGAGATTTCACTTGCATGATATATAAGATTAGAAGGAGATAAAAAATTATTTATAATAATAAAAAAGTCTAAAAATAGTAGAGATTTACTTGCATAAAATAATGAGAAGAACATCACTTGCAACAATAATGATATTTAAGAAAAGTAAAATTTTACTTATAATACTAAGAATATCTAAAAATAGTTAAAATTTTACTTTAAAGAAAGAAATTAAAAAACTTCATTTACATGAAGTAATAGCAAGAGAAATTCAAATGTATCAATTGCCTAAAGACACGTAAAAATAATGGATCAACAAATATAGGCGGCCACCACTCGTCATACACTTCTGTCTCTAACTTGCAATTTTCTCTCTCCCTCGAATACTTAAAAGATGATATGGCAGCAACTATAAGTTAAAGAAATAATCACTTAGATAGAAGAATAAGTGACGGTCTAAAAACACTAAAAGAAAGGTGGCTAGGAGATGAACCAAGAATCATACTTAATTATTTTTAATTAATTTTATACTTTTTTATTTATTGATTAGACTAATTATAAAATAAGATCACCCTATTGTACATGTACAAGCGAAGGCTTGTATTTAATTATCTATTTAGTTCGCTCTCATTTTTATTAATTATAATTATAGTACATATTAATGTCATAGTAAATCGTAATTATTATTCAAAAGTACTAAAATTAATTACTAATTGCTGATAGAATAATTATTAAGATAGTTATTTGAAGATCCTATAAATCCACCTAGACTGGTCTCAACTTTGAATTTAGTTTAGACTCACCTATAATTAATAACTTATTATTACTTTTATTAATGACTTCTCTGATCAAAACTCAAATAAATTAAAGTTGAAATATTAGGGTGCTAAATTGCCACCTCTAAAAAACGATTTGTAGGTAAGAGTTGATTACCCGTCCTTGTGGTGCCCAATGGGGCCTATACACATTCATGTCATTCCTTTGAGCTAGATTTGGCAAATTTTACATGGGAATTAGAATGCAGAGTTACATTTATGTGGGGACGTGAGAGGAAGATTAGGCTCCTGTAGTGTGGCTGACAGGGAGTGCTTAGAAAGATGAAAGACTGGGCTCCAATAGGTTGTACGCGGTCGGTGGTTCATTAAGGGTACACTTGAAAAGTAACTCACTAGGGATGCACTTGGTGAGTGGCTCAATAAGGGTACACTTGAAAAGTGATTTTACTTGGGTTACACTTGGTAAGTGGCTTATTAGGGTTGCACTCGGTGATTTGCTCACTATAAATGAAGAGATATAAAGAGAGCTGTATCAAGGGAAGAGGGTTTAATTCTCTCCTAGCGCTCCGAGAGATCAGGGGGTCTCGCCCCAGTCCAAAGTAGTTTCAGGAGATTCAGAAAGGGCTTCCCCGAAGATGCTAGAATAAGCCTCCAAAGGTTTCAAGAGAAGTATCTCTTAGAGAAATCTCCCTCTGTTTCGTGACGATGATGAATATTTGTAATACTTCATAGAGAAAGCCTTTGATGCCAAGGCTCATGGAAAGTGTCGCATCTGGGTTCGCTAGTCATTGGGGCGTTGACGGGAGCCTCCCCTGTCAGACATTGTCTTGCGATGGTGAGGTGGCCATGAGTGATCCTCTCAACTTAGTCGTCAAACTGTTGATGCGATAGCTTCAAGCGGTGCCTGCATATGCGTACTATGAGTGCCGCATGTGCATACTCTAATCGTTTTACTGACTGCCTGACCTGAGCCTTTCGGATTAGTTGTTCGTTTGTGCTGCCGGCCGTTGTCGGTCTCCCCGGCACCACCCTGCCGGCACCGACGCTGCTATGCGGCCACCGTCGTTGATCTCCGTGCAACCCTCTCTCCTGTGCGATTCTCTCCTCCCACGCCACGCCACCGCAGCCTCAGCTGGCGACCGCTGCGACCTCACCCACGATCACCGTTGCCGCCTCTTCCTTCTCCTCCTTCCTTTTGCGCGCCAAACCCTTCTCCTTCTCCTTCTCCCATTCTCTCCCCAAATCGCTTCTCAGCTTCTGTTTTCTTTTTTCCTTTTTAATAATAATAATAATAATATTATTATTATTATTATTTTATTCATTATATATATATATATTTATTTATATTTTTTATTTTACTTTTTTTTATTTCAAAATTCAATCCGATATTCGGATGACAACACGGGCGCACCTCGGATGCCACTCCACAATTTTGATTATTTTTAAAAATTTTATAATATTTTAATTTATTTTTCACAGCATACAAAATATCCAAAATTACAGTAAATATTAAAATAATCGAATTGGGAATCCGGAATATTATATAAAGCATCCTGAAGGCTCGCCACTTCTCCCAAATACGACATCCAATCACTCAACTTTGGCTAATATTATGACTTCAAGGATGTTACAGCATATGATTTGAGAGATATTGAACCAGATAATCTCTTCCAACAAACCGTGGAATCTATAGTCTTCACAATGGATGGTAAAAAGGACATCAATGTAATTAGCAAGATGAAAAATTACTAGTTGAGGATGTCACATAAAAGAAAAAAAACTAATATAAATTTTGATAAAAACAAAGGTAACTAAGACAACTTCTAAAAATATCTCCCAAAGGAGCGCCAAACTGTCCAATTAAACTCTCTTTTCTTCGACCTTCTGAGCGTAAGAAACTCCATTTGATTTTAAGATTTGAAATTAGGGTGAAAATCGAACCAGAGTGGTTTCTTTTATAGCAAAAAAATGAGTTATAAAATGACATATTTTTGAGAAAAAAAAATAGTCAAGTTGTCAGAGAATAGCTATAGAGATATTAAAAATCAAGTACTGATATACAAGATTTGATGGCCATAATAGGCATTGACTAAGATTTTATTGGGAAAACGCATTTGAAATATTCTCAAAGTAGACTTCATGGGTTTTCATTCCAACATACTCGAAATGTCAATTCACCTCCTATTATGGGGGCTAGTGTTAGATGTTATCTAAAATAAAATCAATCAATTTGTTGTTTCATGGGCCCTCATATAAAGAACTCATGACAAGGGATGGATCTGTTGAATTGTTGGACTAATATTGTAAAGGAATCTGACCAGTCAACTAAATTATTGAGTACTCGAATAACTAGACAATCAAAAATATTACAAATTAAGGTACTAAATGGCCTAATGGTTAATTAAATCGGATAATAATTCAGATGAATGGTTATATGATTTGAGAGATAAATAGATGAATCAAACAAGCAATTAATACATTTAATAGGCAAGCATTACCTTAGAGCTTATAAAACGATTGAGTAATTTTGTTCCCAATGAGTGTAATGGTTCAAAATAATAAACAATTATCCTCATTAACGAAATGGTTATAAGTTGGTAGCAAAGTTATAAATTAACTCACTTTTTTTAAAATGAGAGGAGAGTAAGAACAATTCGAAAAAGCAAGTACTGAGTTTTTTTTCCCTCTAAATACTGGTTAATCTTAAAAATTACAGAGTCTAGCCGTCCAAATCTCAACTCTCTCTTATTCATATCCTTAAATTTCATAGTATTTTTTTTCATATTTTAAGAAAAATTTTTAACTTAAATATCAGTGGATATATCGAGAAATAAATTTTGTATTCTTTTATCTCTTATTAAACATTATAATGTGTTAGATCCAAATATTAGAACCCGAGGATTTAGCCTAATTCTATTCGAATGATTATCTAAATATAAGGTATACATAAAACTAAAATCTTTTACTATTAAAATGAGAAAAAATTATGAGTATAATTAATAATTAAAATTTAAAAGATTAACTACTAATATGTAAAATTACAGAGAAAAGTAAACAATAATAATAATTTAGTTTGACAATTGTACCAATTATAGATAGGGTAAAGACTAGAGGAGGATTTGTAAAAAAAATAGAAGAAAATAAAAGAGTATTCATAACAATCTAGGAAAAAAGCAAAAATATGAATTTATTGTTTAAATTTTTTTAAAGAAAAAAACAAATAAACAATATTTGGCAACAAGCACTAATAATCATTCCATAGGGATTCCGGGTTCTCAAAGTAGGGATTTCACCCCCCAAATAATTTCTTTTATATTATAAATTTATAAAAAAAATATATTTTTTTTTTCTAAAATTAAGACAATTTTATTTTAAGAAGCAGGATTTCCCATTCCATCCTTTCATTGCACAAAAGGCAGAATACACATATAGGTTGGGCATTGTGCTGGTATGACAATGGGGACGACCCCAGCCTCGCACAACCTGAGATATTATCCAATGGTCGACATAGTCCAATATTAATTATTTACACATAATTATATCATCTTAAGAAATTTTAAGTGATGCTATAAAGATTAAGAATTTAAAAAATAAAAAAGGAATTCTTAATGACATTTTAATGTCATAAATACCTTAAAATATAAAATATAAGCGGGATTTCGTTTTGCATATTATAATTAAAATGAAGTAAAAAAAAATTGAAAACTTAAAATTGAGAACAAAAACCACACAAAGAAGAATACCAGAAGATTTTCCTTTTATATTCTCCCTTCACCGCATGCATAAAATATAATCAATTTGCCAATGTTGAGTAGTGCAATAACATCACAGCCAAAATATAATCAATTTGCCAATGTTGAGTAGTGCAATAACATCACAGCCAGCAATTGGCTGCCAGATTTCAACCCAAAAGGATAACGAGATTGTTAGAAATTACCCCCGTGAAGAAATTTTGATTAACATCGTTGACCGATTGGACGGTCAACGGACCAGTCAATATGGTTGACCGGCTGAAGGTTCAAGTTGACTGATTTTGGATGAGGACTCTCAAAACAACTATGAGGACGGTTAACAGGAAGTTGACCGGTTTGAATGGGAGGACGGTCAACATGGTTGATCGGCTTATTAAGGCAACACAGAACATCTGCTATGTCTGAAAGGGACTAGGTTGACCTGCCTGTTTAGGTAACCTTGAAAACTCAAGACAACAGATCTGTCTTCTGCTGATACAGACATGCGCCACCTGCTGCTGAGCTGATGTATGCTTCTTGGGAACCGTGCACCAATTATGAAAGACGACGTAGTGGTCCAGCTGCTGCCAAGTCCTTTGTATATTCTTATATATACATATATGTGTAAGTATGCCATATATGCTGCGTAGAGAGTGTTGAGCATGAGAGATTAGAGTAGAGTGTGAGTGTGTGTGAGAGCAAGAAGAAAACAGATGAGAGGAAGAAGGCCCAACTGTGTGTGTGCGCATTTTCGCCTTACTGTTTTGTAATCTATATCTCATACATAGTGTAATTTTACAGACTTAACGTCTCGTGATTTTTTCCTTAATTTATAATGATTTTTCAAGTAAAATATCGGTTGTCATTATTCTTACTTTCATTCATTTTCTTTGATCTGTTTGTGCCTGTAATAATAGACTGTCCTAATTTCGGCTAACAGAGATTGCTTCAGATGCTCATCAACTTGAAGTTTTCTTCCATTTTGCCTTAAACTCAACCCCCCGCCGCCCGCATGATGGAAGAAAGCAAACGCCCGGCCCCCAAAAAAGAAAAAAAAAAACTTAAAAATAAGAATGACCAATTAAAGATTTGCGTAAACCTTCAGTTTCCCTACAGCTTTTAGGAAATAGACTCAGCCGGTTTAGTAATACTAATACTGATTGCGACCTCAAGCTTGACAGTGTATATGTGGTTTCCTGCTGGCACTTTGACAGCTTTTGATGAGATGGAATTCCTACTCCTTTTAAAATCGTCAAGCTTGAGATACCATTGCCGCCGCCGCTGTCACCGTCGTTGCTGCTTCTTCTTCTTCAAATAATAACAATAATAATAATAATACAGCTGTTTTGAAAGCAGCATAATTAATTAAGGATGGGTTCTCTTACTTTGTTCCGATGTATTTTAGAAATTAGGCTATTCAGAAGCAATCAATCCACAGGTGGGAATGCATGCCTCAAAGGAGCAACCTTTATTAATAAGCTTAAACAAGGTTAGTAGATAAAGAAAATTTATTAACTTGCCATTATGAATGGGAAAAGAAGAGTTGATCTGATACGAAACTACAATTTATTGGGCATATTATGTAATCTACCTCTAAAATTATGCCACTTTGCATAATATCAGCCAATTAATTATAAATAAATAACAATAGATCTATTAATAATTGATTAAATCCAACTTGTTTTGAATAATGGGGGTACCTTGTAGAAAGATGTATGAAGTGCTAGGTCACACTTTGAGACCAACAATTACTAAACTATTTTTATAATATATGATAGATTTCATTGATTATTTAATTAAACAATGCATATCTGTTAACAATTGAATGGTACTATACAAATGCATTATATAATTTTTCATTAATAAGTGGCTTTGAATATCATTCGCCAATGTATACAAGGGTTTCTTGATGTTTCCTTCCAGAATTTCAATAGAAAGTGTTTTTTCAGATGAATTTGCAGTAATTCAATTCGAGATACTAATAATTCAATCATTCACACACCTTTATATCATATTGTTGTCCAATTTTACATTAATTTAGGAGTTATAGGCTTAGTTAATAGAAATAATTGCTCCAAAATATAGATGTAAAACTTTATACAGTTGATCAAGCCATAACTCAGATTATTAACATCAAAGTTTAGCCAAAAATTTAGACTGTAAAGATGAACAAAATTTGGTCAGTGATTCCATAATGTGTATATACATCTCATGTATATCTGAATTTGGGCAATATTTTGGGAATTGTGGAAAATTCTTTGGGTGGAAAAGCGGTCCAATCAAGGCAAAGACCTTAGAACCAACCATGGGATAAAATACAAAAATATGCTGACTATTGCTTTCACGCTCGCAGACTTAGACCCAGATAGGAATAATGCTAAAACTGTTGAGAATGAGTTACTTAAAATGCCTCACAACCAAAAAATTATAAAAAAAAAATATATTTAAACTTACAAATATCACAAACTCGCAATATAGTAACTTAGCCATTATGATTAAAAATGATATCCAACGTATATAAACAAAATCCTACACGTACCCATTCTTATAAATATTATCCTATCAGGTCACGTACAATCTGCTACCTAATCATGCCTCGGATTCGGCAATGGTGTCTGGGCAATGGTTCCACCACTACACAACAAAACCACCCTGTTAATCAAGGTCCATTCAGAGGAAATTTCAACTCCTCTGCCTTTTTTTTTTCTTCTATCTCTTTGCTAGCAAGTTTGCCAGTTTCGTCCTATACTATTCATAGTATAAAAAGAGTTACCGAGACAGGCAAGAAACAAGCAGCAGCATTAAATTAATTGCAGAGGGTGGTGAAAATGGAGGCATGGAGAGTGTTGTTTTTTATCTTTATTCTTGGGCTTGTGGGCAGCGGAGAAGCACAACTGAAGGTCAATTTCTACAGCACTAGTTGTCCGAAGGTGGAGACGATTGTGCAGCAGGCCGTCTTTAGAAAATTTAATCAGACTTTCGTGACAGCTCAGGCGACTCTTCGTCTGTTTTTCCACGACTGCTTTGTCCGGGTAAATCCATCCTATATGTCTTCATTGATTCTCTCTGTGAATTCAGCATTTCCCACCAAAGATTTGTTGTTGATGATTGATGTGGAGCACACAAAATTTAAAATAATATAACGAAGAAATATATACTCACTTTAAGATCATTTTTAAATCACCAGCCACTTGCTCGAAAAATTCAAAGTCCAGTTACAAATAAAAAGCAATCATTTTATACTGGGGTGGTTCTGCCCACCACTCGTGTGGTTGAGGCAACCATCATAACCAGATCACCCATCAGTAAGTAATTCAGGTCAAGTTGATGGCCGCAGTTTATATTCAAATAGTTGCAGTGGAAGATGATGGCTGGTATTCCACTTATGTAATGAGTTGGTGAAGACAACTAACCATTACAAGGAAACGTATAAATAGTTCACCATGATCCCTCTGCTTTGCATCGCAGGGCTGTGATGCTTCGGTCATGATCTTTTCACCCAACGGAGATGCAGAGAAGGATGCGCCGGATAATCTTTCCCTCGCCGGAGATGGTTTCGACACTGTAATCAAGGCCAAGCAAGCAGTTGAAGCTCAATGTCCCGGAGTAGTGTCTTGTGCTGACATCTTGGCTCTTGCTACTAGGGATGTTATAGTCGTGGTACTACACTATCCTTTTAATTATTAAATTCAATTATTGGGATGGAAAAATCCTTTTGAGTTAGCCCTTTTCACAGCCATAGTTGTCACTCAATCATGTGATATACTATGATGATCATATTTTTCTGATAATAAAAGAAAATAAATATATATTTTATGTATTTAAAAAAGTTAAATTGGTAAGTAGAAAGATATGTCGTGATGGACGATTTTATAATGTCTTATCATCTATCAGAATATTTATATCTAAATGATACTCAACAGTGCACAGAGCCCATTGCTCGTGCATGTTTGCATAGGCGATTCAACGAGGCCTTCCTACTTTAGTGGTCATTTATTCTAACGTAAACAGGTTTTATTTTGTGAAATTTTTAGAATCTGAGTAGAAAATGTTGCTTTATGAAGTAATATTTTTATCAAATATTTACTATTTTTAATTACTTTTTAAAAGAAAAAAAAAAATTAGACGATGATATTACTTCACAAAACAAAACAATACCCCCATCTACTTTAATAGGCGATGCAATGAGGCCTTCTTACTTTAATAGTCCCTTATTATGACATAAACGGGTTATATTTTGTAAAATTTTTTATCTTCTCCCATTTTTACTATTTTTTAATTACTTTAAAAAAAAAAAACAAAAAAATAGACAATGATATTACTTCACAAACAAAACAGTATCCTCATCTATCTAGAATCCACATAGAGAAGGAACGTTTGAATGATCATAGTTTGAACTGGTTTATCTGTTCAATGAAACACATAGACAGGAGGTCCTTCATTCAGTGTAGAATTGGGACGAAGGGATGGGCTCGTATCTCGAGCCTCAGACGTCGATGGAAATCTGCCGCAACCGGATTTCGATCTCGCCCAACTGGTTGCCATGTTTGCTCGGAACAACCTCAACGAACGCGACATGATCGCCCTGTCTGGAGCTCACACCATTGGTGCGTCCCACTGCAACAAATTTTCAAACAGGCTCTACAATTTCTCGTCATCAAACCTCGTGGATCCATCTCTCGATCCGGCCTACGCTGGGCAGTTGAAGCAGGCATGTCCGAAGAAGCCGGATCCGAGCCTCGTGGTACCCATCGATCCTCAAACGCCAGTCACATTCGATAATTTGTACTACCAGAACCTGATTCAAAGAAAAGGACTGTTCACTTCGGATGAGGTGCTCTTCACTGAGCCAACGTCTCGGCCTACTGTCGTCGATTTCGCCAATAATCCTAGCAGCTTCACTTCTGCCTTCATCGCTGCAATTCGGAAGCTTGGAAGGGTTGGCGTTAAAACCGGGGAAGAGGGAGAGATTCGGAAAGATTGCTCCGCCTTCAACTCATAATCAGAATCGACAAAATTTCATATAGTACTAACACTTCGAACACCTATAATTCAGATCCCACTTTGATAGCTTGGTATTTGCAGTCAATTCTTTTTGTTCGAATGAGAATGGTCGTCTACTGTAAATTTCCTATATGCAGAAGAACTTATTTGATTTTGTCTATTCAATAAAAGTATACTTGGCTGGTTTTGTCTGTCAAATTCTTTTCCTAACTGGGAACTTCGCGAGATTTCTTGCAGCATCGTGTGGATTGGAAAATGATTTGTTTCATGGCTTTTGATCCGCCAAACATTTAGCTCTCATCTTCTTCAATATCAACCAATCCCACTTCCATAGCTGGATTAATAGAAAGAAATGTATTTGTAAGTGTGGCTAAAAATTATGATTTAAAACACGAAGCTGGCAAGATTTCTTCGCTTGCATTCAAAAGCCAGCTCAATCGTTAACGTGCGAGAGCATAATACATAAATGCACATATGCATCTTGTATACATTCAATTCACAATTAAACACAATTAATACATAAAAATTCAAATATAATTCGATTCAGGCTAACTTTTGCCAGTAAAATAAGTCAATAAAATAAATATAATAACTTCTCTATTTAACAATTTTGTAGTGAAACCACGTACATGACTTACATAAAAAGTAAGTTCGAATTATGGCTATATTAGAATTTGTTACATAACAAATATATAGACTCTAGACAGTTGAACATGACATTGATGACATAAAGCATTTGATACTCCTATTTCCTTATAAAATAGACATTATTAGAATATTTGTGATGTATTGAACATATATCATTGCGAGGAGGGACATAACTAGGTGTGTGTGATAGACTTTGGAAGTAAGTGAGTATACTAATGAGTTGTTCGAGAGACACATGAGGTACAACTGATAAACTAATAGAGAGAATGGATGTAAGGCACTAAATGAGGCAGTTACAGGGCAATTGGATCGCCAGTTCAATATCCTCAAATATGCCTGTGAATTAGTGACAGACAATGATTGATATGTCTATAGTTTCACGAAGTATATCTTACAAAAATAATACTCTAGAAAGTAAAGGATCAGCATATGAGACACCAGAAGTATGTTGGTGCTCACCATATGGTAAGGATGGAGAAATCAATTGATAAAATGTTCATCCTAATCTCACGGCCATCATAGCGAAATGAAAGCTGCAATAGATAGGAGAAGACATCATCAGTAGATGATATCATCTGCGTAGGGTGAGGGTAGTTTGGTGATGGTACAATTGGAAGACCAAGAATATTCTGAATCATCGCAAACATGATATGGAAGGTCTAACTATGAATATAAACAAAAAAATATATATATCACTAAATAGATCTAGTGAATATTAGAATAGAACTTTTGGACCAAGGGGACTAAAAGAAGTGAGCAATCGGTGACTAGAGCTATACACTCCTTAGAGATAAATATTTGCAATATATGGGGAGGGAGAGACTAAAGTGTTATATTATGCTCTAATAATAGGTGTCTAGTGCTAAAAAAACATTTAAGCCACTGTATTTTAGAACATAATAAATGAAAATGAGATCTATAATATGTAGTATGTGTAGTAATGTATCATACATAGTTGAAAGATCTTAAAGCCTTAAACTGTGGAGGAGTTAGATATAGTTTTAAAATTCCCAATATATTTTAGAGAATTTGGAAAAAAGAAAATTAAACCCAACACCATTGGGCTTATAACTCATTTCGATAAATTTGCTCACCCTAAATATGAGACCATGCGTTGAGAAACTCATTTTTTTTATATTTTCTTTTTTTATACGAGTCTTGGCTAAAAACTCATTAATAATAGTAATTTTTTTTCTCAAAGTGCTTATTTTCGAGTTTAGGTTTGACTGGTTTAATATCAATTCAATTTTAAAATAGTCTAAGTACATTTAAAATTACTGGCATGATAACACAAAAATAATCAAGGTCTTAATTAATAGAATATTGTCTATGCATTAAATATGTGTATAGAATACAATATAACAA
>JAOVVI020011735.1:0-12525 GCA_028571085.2 Nepenthes alata | reverse complement strand
CTAAGTGAGCCAGGAAAAGTCTAGGAGTAGGACGGATGACTTACTCTTGACACAGTCAATACTTTCGTTGACAAAATAGGACAAGTCGTCTGTCTGAGAGCTAGGCCTCAAATGGACCAAGCCCAGTTTGGTCCACGTGACCGTCCTAGACCAACAACAGTCTCCTCCCTTGATTTTGCGGTCTTTACAAAAGGCAATCTCAATTGCAATGGTCATCAGCAGATTCAATGTGTATCCCAAAAGGAATGCCCCAGAATCCTTTTCCTATCTGTTGAAAACTCTAGCGGTTACAGAATGCAGAAAAAAAGCAATCAATCCAGCGATCGTTAGTTCTATGAAAGCTCCATGTCAGAAAAGGCAGCGATTCTAACAGAGTACGAGAATCAAGCCCTTCTGCACAAGGAAGGCATCGCAGCCCAACTGTTATAAAAAGCCATTGATTCCTCACTCCAAGGCACGTTCTTATTCTCCCACAAAAAGCTCACACGCTTCCAGAATATGAACATTTTCTCTCTTTTTCACTACGTTCCCAATGAACACAGTGCTTTGAGCCAATGCTCATTACAAGTCACCAAAACGTCTCTAAATGAGAGTACTCTTCCATCACAAACCCTCGTTGCATTCACCTTCTTAATTAGAAGACTGTTTATTGACTTGAGCGTATGAATATTTTCGGTGGGACAACGTTCTGCCATCACCTGACCTCTTCTTCGTAGTTGTGATGTGTAGGATCCAAACTTAGTGGATGGAGTCGGACTCAGACGATCAATTTGACCAAAATCTATTCGAAATTTGAATCCATGACACATCAAGGTCCATGCCTATTGAAATTGTATGTTTAGGTATTACAAATATTATATTTAGAGATCCTAAGGATCAGAAGTGGATCAAATGTTCTAAGTGTTCGATCTATGAAAATAAGTTTTATGGACTGTTAGGTGGTATTATATTAATAAAGGTGTATAGCCACTAGGATAGTTAGTGGTGCTTTTATTACAATTGTTTGATGGTTTTTTTAAAGAAGAGTTGATTGTAATTTATCCAAATGGGAGCAACTACACATTTTTCATAAGTAGGAGTTATCAATTATTTCTATAATATTTCAGATTCATATTTAGATTATTTTAATATTTATTTGTGATTTTGGATTAATTTAATATAGTGTGGCACTTGAAACACACCTAAGTACTAGTGGAATTATATATATATTTGTGTAAAGAAAAAAAGAGAAAGAAAATAAAAGGGAATTGGTGGTTGGTAGAGTAGAGCAAAAGAAGAAAAGAGATGACGAGGAGAGAGAGAGAAGAAGAAGGAGGAGGATTTCGCGCACGGTGGACAGTGCATGATAGAGGAAGAAGAAGGGATAAGAGGGGGCGGTGGCGGTGTGCGGTAGAGGAAGAAGAAGGTGGTGGTGCGCGTAGAGGAGAGGCACCGCTGTGAGAGGCACGCGATAGGAGAGGGAATGAGGAGGAGAGTTTGTTCGCAAAGAAGCGGCAACAGCGGCGAATGGTGGAGAGAGAGCGTGTCGAGAAGGTTAGCAATGGCCGACAGAGAAGGCAGCGACAGCAGTGGGTCATGGCAAGGCAGTGTATCACAGCAAGAGAGAGACCACACGTATAAAGAGAGAAATTACCCGTTGGTAAGAGAGAGAAAGCACGATTCAGGTATCTCAGAGTATCTTTTATTCCAATCTACTTGGTATAAAGCCAATGTAAGTATATTATAACCCTATCATTTGTCTAAATTCGTATCTGATACAATTTTCTTTCGATTTAGAGGTTTTAAACTTGTGGATGCACTTTTAATTCGTCCGCTTATTTTCTTGTACACACATGACCTTTTTATCATTCGATTGATGTATTTGTTCTATTTCTATTAATATTTGAAGACTTTATAATTTTCTAAAAAATGGATAATTACTGGCTACTTTATATTTTTATGTCAGTATATTTGTATAAAATGAGAATAAAACTTACATTGGGCTGTGTATTTTGACATGCATGTGTTGGATTATAGTCACTACATTTGAATTTGTTATTGCACATTCTAGACAATTGCCGACTGGGAGATATTTATTATTAGAAATCTCTTTCCATTGGTAGGAAATTCTTAGACGTAATGACATTTCCAATTTAAATGATTTATTAAAATTTATATATATTAGGATATCCTAATACATTTGAGAACTTGAGAAATTACATCTAAAATCTCGGGTGGTAAAAGATAGTGAGTAACCGACAAATGGGAGATAGAGTATATAGGTAACCTAACATGTTGGCCATACTACATTTGATTTGGCTAAAGATTTCTAGTGATGAGTAACCATTTTCTTAAGTTTGTTTTTAAATAATCAAAACTCAAATTTGGTGCATGTTTTGTCCATAGATGTGTTTTGATATATCTCATACATTAATTTTAAATATATATTTTGATTCAAACCTTTGAATTATCTGTTACGATACTAGTTCGACTTCTACACATAGGATCATCTAGTAATTAGATTATATCCCAGATCGCGAGTTGATTAGGCATTAGATTTAAGCTTAGATTGGAATTTATATTAGACATTTACTTATTGAAATCAGTTCAGATCACTTCTATTATATATATTCCAATGGGACTATTTTTGGATTGGACATTTATTTGGATTTGATATTTGATTTGAGTATAAGATTACCATTGAATTTAATTATTAGATTTGATAATTAGATTTTTTGTATTAGTGACTTAGATATATATCTGCTTTTTTAGTTGGTACTTATTCTTTGACCCTCTATCAAATTTATTGGACTCATTTGCTCATATATGATATTTGTTAATCTCTAGGTTTATGTTTTATGTTTTATATTTTATTCATTTAGAGTAGAAGGCTCAGATATATTACAAAAATAAGGACGTTATCAGTCAACTGTTTGTCTGATTTGGTAGTTTTTAACTCTATTTTGGTTTAAATTAATATTTAATGTGATTGGATTTTAGAGTTGGCCGTATATAGGCTCATGATTATATTTTAAGAATAGTTAGAATATTATATTATAGAGCAGGTCGTATTTGTATTGTCCGGACGATTGTCTGTTGATATCCTGTATAAATTTTAATTTATCAAATCTTATATATTTGGTTTGTCACATCTTAATTATTTGACTTAGTATTATTTAACAAATTTATTTAGGATTTTAAAATTTAAAAATAATAATAAATTAGACATACTAAATTTTGGATCATCACAAAATAGTATCAGAGAAAAGTCATAAGGAGAGGTGTCTTGGATCATTTTGGGTTAATAATTGATTAAATATTTGGGCGTGATAAGTATTGCCTTTGACAAATAGTAAAAAATTAAAATTATTAAGGTTTGGGTTAAATCAAAGGATGATTATCTGGTCATAATAGGTCAAATGAGCAACATAATTTTTGATTTGATATACTAAGAGAAGGAGAATTGTTTTTGGTTTCTAAGGATATGTTAAGATTTTTTTTTTGGGTTTTGTAATTTTAGAGTAGAAGTGGCAGCCTTGAGTGGCTCCAGTTTGTAATCTTGCAGGATCGGATGAGATTTTGGCTGGTAAAGAGGTAGGTGATAGAGCAGGTTGGTTCAGAATCTCGTGGGGTAGGAGGTTTTGGCCAGTAGAGAGGTAGACGGTGGAGTGGAGGTGATGAATGTCAAGAATGAGAGTATTTGAGTGGGATCATGGTGGATCGAGACCCCAAGTAGGTCAATATGTGATAAATGATGATCGAGTAATTTTAAATACACCGATGGTTGGACGTCTAGCATCTTATCTTGGACTAGGAGATTAATAGGATAACTCAGAATGTCTTTTAGGAGGCATATTAGAGGAGTTCTTTCCCATCAAGCATTTAGGAGATTAAAGGTGCTAAGTTCGGCAGATCAGCTAAGGCAAGGAAGTTATCTGAGACTACCTCAGGAGGAGTATATATATGAAGACATATCCAAATTGAAAGTCGTAGATAAAGATGAAGAAGCTTATACCAAGTCAACTCGTTTCTCTTTGCAAGGTAGGTGGACCTGTTCTTAGCTAATACATATGTTGTTTAGGAAATAGAGTTGCAATAGGAGTTTGCACTGCAATATCTTTTATTTTCATTTTAAGTGGAGAAGTTGTGGAGTTAACAGTGAACAACCTTTACCAGGAAAAAATATAGAGGAGTGTAGGTCGTATTTTGTTGGCAATGGTGATGCGGATCGTGTAGTGGTTTCAAATTACGGCAAGAGCAAGAGGGAAACTCAAGGGTTTTCCATTTTCACTCATCGTTATAATTGGGTGGATAACCATCTGTACAAATACTTCATTACTGAAGAATCCATGGACGAATAGCTTGAGGTTCGGCCTCCTAAGGCAACATTCAGGAAGAGGTTCAAGAATTTGAAAGATTTGTTAAAGTAGGATAGTAGTTGAGAACTTCAAGATTTAATTCAAAAGTAGATGGTATCGTTTTGACTCTGGACTTATGGCGAGAAGATGGGCAAGACTTTTTGATGGAGTTGGATCAGATTCGGGAGAATTCTTTCCAGAAGAAATTAGAGCATCGAGGTCAAAGCTCGAAAGGTGGGCTCGTTTATTTTCTAGAGGATAAGAAATATGAAAGTAGGATGATGCAAAGTCTTCTTCACCGAAATTCTAGTTTGCGAGGTCAACTTACGAGTTCTGTCGGAGAATCACACAGGACGAGTTTGTTTTCATACGAGTGAAGTCTGTTTCAATAATTGTCAGATAGGTCATTTGTTAAAAGATTGTTCGAATCCCACGTGTCTGGATTCCAAACATCTAGAAAGGAGTCGAATTGTTTCAGACAGAGCATTTACAGCTACAACTCGTGATATTAGAGTCGGTTCCTCAGTCGTGGAAAAGGATTAGCCTAGACAACCTTGTGATCGAAAGTTTATGTTGTTATTGAGGTTTTGTCGGGTATTACCATGGAATGCTCCTTTACTTTTGGTAAACAAAGATGGATCGATGGATTTATGCGTTGATTATTTGGGAAAAAAATTATATAATTTCCTAAGGATCGAGGATTTGTTTAAATTTTCTCTAAAATGTTTGAGTTTTCTCTAAGATTGTGTTGTATATGGGGTATTAGTAGTTAAAGATTAAGTGAAAGGATGTGCATAAGGCAGCTTTTAGGTCAATGTATGGCCATTGTAAAATTTTGATAGCACTTTTGGGGTTATTGAATGTTCCAATTTATCTAAAGAATTTTTTTGGAGTGTGTGCCTCAATTGGGAAGCTTACGGCAGATTTTGATGAGAAGGTAGTCATTTGTCAAAATTAAAAAGGGTGTGAATTATTGTTGGAGAAGGCATCATTTTGGATCATATATTTCTAAATATGATATTTAAGAAATCAAAAAAGATGGTAGTAGTGGCAAATCGGAAAGGACCAATTATGGACGTAGAGGTGCAAAATTTCTTGGATATGGTTGGTTTTGATAGGAGATTCGTTGAAAATTTCTCGAGGATTATAGTGTTATTGACGTACTTGGAGTAGAAGCGATCGGTATTTAATTAAAGTGATATTTGTGAAAAAGGTTTTTAAAAATTGAAGAATAGATTATCATCGGCGCTAATTTTATCGATCTCTAATGGACCAGAAAGATTGGTTACGTTCAGAGGAATTACATTTCTTTGCTGTCATGATTGGATTCTGAACCAAATTCATATCTACGGGAGACGTTTTGTAAAGATCAGATTTGAAACCTTTTTTGGATGAGCCATCATGACGTTGGATGCGATTGAGTAGGCAATCTTGAGCCTACTATACATAGTGTTTTCCCATTGTACGTTTGAGTGAAGGTGTGGCTTTAAGGACTTTCTTATCAGAGTCTCGATCGATTGGACGGATGTTCGGGAGTAGTGAGGTTATCAGCAATTCTAGTTAAACTAGATTGGTCCAGGTTCAAAGGCAATGTCAAAAATCATCCACCTAGTAGAATGGATAGAGAGTTTAATGTCGAGTTGATTATTACTGCGGCTGAAAGAAAGTCCTATAGGTGGGAGTATTATTTTGTGGTGGGATAGAAATTTTTGTCGAGTTTTAGTTTGAAGATGGGAAACCGATTCACCTTACTCGTGACAATTTAGAGAGGTTGCTACGGCCAGAGGGGATTCATGATAGCTTGGATAAATGTGAGGCCGCCATCATAGTAGTGGTAGTGGAGATCCTTGCTCTGAGGTCATAGAGAAGGAGTCAATCATTCGCCAAAATAGGTAGGCTAAGTATGAGGCATGAGCTCGCGACTTTAAGTACGAGGCTAAGTATGCTAGCCACTTATATTTGATTTGACCTAAGGTTATCGGACTAGGAGTGATCATTTTTTAAGTTAATTTTTAAATAATTGAAACTCAAATTTTGTGCATGTATTGTATTTCTACATAGATCTCGACATTTGGATTTGGATTTTAGACTGGAATTTGAGATTTGTCAATTTTATCCACATATGGATTTTGGTATGTCTCATATATTAATTTTAAATATATATTTTGATCCAAACTTTTAAAATATTTATTGTGATGTTACTTCGATTTTTGCTTACGCAAATGGATCATCTGACTAATGAATTTCATTCTGAATCATGAGCTAATCAGGCCTTGAATTGGACTTTGGATTGGACATTTGCTTATTGAAATTGGTCCGAATCATTTCTGTTATATATATATATATATATATATATATATATATATATATATATATGTCTCCACGGGAAAGTTTTTAGATTGGACATTTGTTTGAATTTGATATTTGATTTGAATACGAGAGTATCATTAGATTTGGATATTAGATTTTAATTTAGATTTGATGATTAGATGTTTGTATCAACGATTTAGATTTATATCTATTTTTCAATTTAGTACTTATTCTTTGACTTTTCCTTTGATTTATTAGATATGTTTTCTCATATGTGATATTTATTGTATTCTAGACTAATATTTTGTATTTTGTCTATTTAGAGTAAAAGGTTCGGATATATTTTAGGACTATGGACGCGATCTATCAGCTGTTTGTCCGATTTTGTGAGTTTTAGTTCCGTTATGATTTAAATTGATATTTAATGTAATTAAAATTTAAAGTTAGTCGGGTATAGGCCGTGGATATATTTTAGAAATAATTGGATATTATATTATATTCTGATTATGATTATGGTTAAATTATTATTATAGGACAAGCTATATTTATATTATCCTGACGGCTGTCCGATGAGATTTGGTGTTGGTTTTGATTTGTCAGGTCTTATATATTTTGTTTATGACACCCAAAATTTTAAATTTTACGTTATTTATTAAATTTATTAAAAATTTTAAATTTTAGAAATAATAATAAAATAAACTTGCTAAATTTAGAATTGTGACAATTTCAGTTTATTGAAGACGATCTTTTGTACACATGATTCCAACCACCAGCTAATTTTAGATGATTTTAGCTTGAAAGGATCTTGATTATTACTGATGAGTCATAGTCAAAAATATAAAATTTTCGCTAAGTAAAACGAATTGACAGTTCAATTTGATAATATGATTTTTCTTAACTTACCTCTCCATTCCAAATTTTATCGATCTATTATTTTAATAGCAATCTCTAACTTTTTTTAAGTTTTTAGTTTCCTGATTGATCGATAAACGATCATTTAGTTTGTCATTGAAACTTATTTAGCAGGCTTTTTTAGGGTTTTGGGAACTAAACGAAGGATGTAACCAAATATGCGCCGGGGGGAAGGGGTCTCCATATCATTTATTATATTAAGTTCAGGTTCATTTCAATTTCTATTAAATCCAACAAATCCACTTAACCTAAAATGTAAATTATTTTTCTAAAATAGTTTGCCAAATCTAAAACAAAATCTAATATCCAAATCCAATAAAATTGAATAGAAATCAATATCCAAGATTTAATGGTACTCTCGTATTCAAATTAAATATCCAAATTTAAAACGAATATCTAATTAGAAAATAGTACTCATCAAAACGTGTATTTATACATAAGTAGAAATAATCCTGACCGATTTCAATAAGCATATATCTAATTCAAATCTAAGTCTAAATCAAAGTCCAAGACCTGATTAACTCGTGAATATGGAAAGAAACCGATAGCCGAATGATCCAATCGCGTGCGTAGAGGTCGAAACAGTATCGTGACAAATTCTCCAAATGTCCGGATCAAAACATATATTTAAACTCAAATATATGAGACATAGCAAAACCCATTTGTAGGTAAAACCGATAAATGTCAAATACAAGTCCAAATATCTAAATCTTTACAGAAATATAAAATATGCTCCAAATTTAAGTTTTAGTTTTTTAAAAGAGTAGATTGAGAAAAAGTTACACATATTTTTGATAATCTAAGACCATATCAAATGTAAATTAGGTCAGCATGTTTAGCCACCTATGTACTCTATCTCCAATAGGTAAGGTTACTCACTATATTTTATCACCTGTAATTTTTGGTGTAATCCTTAAACTTACGAGATGTATTAGAATGTCAGAATATACTATAAGGTCTAATCAAATCATTCAATAGGAATGGTCACTATTCTAGATATTTTTTACTAGCAGTAAGAGATTTTTAATAATAAATATCTCACTATTAAAAATTGGTTAGAATATTTGATATAAAAATTCAAATTGTAGTGATCACAATCTAATACATGTATGTAAAAATGTAAGGCCTAATACAAGTTTTATACATATTTTCGTATATACATACTGATATAACTATATATGGTATTCAAAAATTATATTTTTTTTAAAAAATGACAAAACCCACAAATATTAATAGAAACATAATAAAATCAATAAGCAACTGTTAAAAACGTGATGCATGCATAAGAAAATAAGCGGACAAATTAAAAGTACACTCGTGAACTTAAAACATCCAAATCAAAACAAAAATATATCAAATGTAAAATTAGACAAATGATAAGATTAGAAAATACTTGGCTCGACCTTAGACTCCACAAATTTAAACGAAGCATGCTCTGAAATATCAGAATCGGTCATTCTCTCCTATTGATGCGAAGCCTATGCCTCTAACCCTTTCTCTGTTGTGCGAGCCCTTTTCTCCGCTGACTCTATCTATAATATCCCAGATTTTTATTTGGATTTATTTAATATTAATTATAATTTTGGGTAAATTAGATATTATAAAATTAATTAAATATTGTGAAATTTTGGAGGACATTTGGATCAGTCGAGTTGGCACGCAAAGTGCGCTCGCATTATCGTCGAAATATCAGTTTAAATTTTAGAATAAAAAATAAAAATATATAATATAATAATAATAATATAAATATAATATATATATATATAATGAAAAAGAAAAAAAAATCAGAAGAAGATAAGATTGGGGAGTGAGGGTTTCAGAGAGGAGGGAGAAGAGGGAGAGGCCGCACGAGGAGGAAGGAGAGAGGGGGCCGACGATGGCATCGTGCAGCAAGGATAGCACCGTGATGGTGGTTGTCGATGGCTAGAAATTTGGCGGATGGCAGTGATTCATAAGGTGAGGTCGTCAAGGAGGCTGACGCTTGTTGTTGGTCATGTCAACGGTGGTAGCATGCAGTGGCGACGCAGTGGTGGTCTACGGCGACAAGTGGTATTTAAATTTGATTTTGCCAAAGGTTATCGAAATTATATGTAACCCTTCTTAAGTTAGTCTTTAAATAATCGGAACTCAAATTTGTTGCATAATTTGTATCTCTGTATTGATTTATATTGGACTTTGATTTGAATTTTGATTTTTAGACTTAGATTTAATATTTGCCGATTTTACCTTCAATTGGGCTTGGTATGTCTCGTGCAAATGATTTTGATTATATGTTTTGATCCGAACCTTTGGAATATTTGTCGCGATACTGTTTCGGCTTCTGCGCACGTAATTTGATCATTCGTCTATTGAATTCTGCTCCAAATCATAAGCTAATTAGGCCTCAGATTTGAACTTAGACGCGAACTTGGACTTGGATTTGGATTGGATTTGGAATTGGCTATTTGCATATTAAAATTGATCCAGATCACTTATATTTTGTTTATATATATGTGTGTTCTAATGAGAACTGTTTTATAATTTGGACATTTATTTAGATTTAGATATTTGATTTAAATACGAGACTACTATTAAATTTTAAAATTTGGATCTTGAATTTCTGTTGGATTTGTCTTATTAGCAATTTGGATTTATTTCGTAATTTGACAGAATTTTTATCCATTTGATATTTTTTCTCATTTATTGGACTTATTTTGTCTAAAATATGATACATACTGGACATTTGGCTCATATTTTCTATTTTATCCTTTTAGAGTAGAAGTTTTAAATGCATTACAGGAGTTAAGATGTGACCTTTAACTATTCGTCTCATTTAGTAAGTTTAGTTTATTATGATTTAAATTTGACATTTGATATAATTAGACTAAAAAATTGGTCAGATATATACCCATAGTGTATTTTGAAAATAGTTCAGATATTATATTATGTCTTGTTATGATTTTTAATTGGATTGTTACCTCCCTTATAATATTTATAGAGTATGTCACATTTATTTTTGTTCGGACAGTTGTCCAATAAGGTTCTGTGTGAATTTTAGTTTGTCAGATTTTTTGTATTTGGATTGTTACACCAAGAGTTTTGGAACTTAGAATTATTTGTGCAAAATTATTTAAAATTTTAAATTTTAAAAATTATAATTAATTATTTAAATTAACTTATTTTGTTCGAGTTTGTGACACTATCACCTCATACATCCATTGTCTTTGGCTCTTACGGCCATCACCGATCTTCCCAACGTCACCTCCTTGCAGTGCCATCGCCGACACTGATGCTTCCAATTGCCACAACCTTTGATGCCTCTCACAGCCACCGTTGTCCGTTATGGTGCTCGGTCTTCTCCTACCAGCACTGTTGCCACTGCTTCCTTCTCCTCCCCAATTTCTCTCCATGAGCTGCCTCACCGGCTCGTGAAACCCTCCACTCTCATGTCCTCTCTCTCTTGTTTCTTCCTTCATTTCCTCTTCTCTCTCCCCGACGTCACCGCCTTCCTTTTTTACTTTTTTTACTATTATTATTATTATTGTTATTGCTATTATTATATTTTTTATTTTTTTTTATTTTATAATCTAAATTGATACTCGAGTGATAGTATGGGCACATCTCAAGTGTTAACTCAATTGATCCAAATATTTTTTAAAATTTTATAATATTTAATTAATTTTTATCACACAAAAATTATAAAAAACTATAATTAAAATTAAAATAATTCAAATGGGAATCGAGAATATTACACCGATAACTAACAACTATTTATCGGATGACTTGAAGGAATTATAGGACTACGATAACACTAATTCATAACTTGCTGATCAGCATTTCATATAATTTATTCCTACACTCTAAAATTATCCAAAAAATTAAAACATACATAGGTATTGTTCGGACGTGTAATAAACATAAAACATTATTCAAAAACTAAAATACTGCCATCAAAATAATCTAAATATCAATTAATACGATTTGAAACTATTTGATCAATAAAAAATACAACATTAGACTTATTAACTATCATCTGAATGCTATTTGAATATAATATAATATCATAAATATTATCCTAAAATAGCATTATAATCCATTTACACAGTAATTTAAACTCTTTATATTTACTAGATCCATTAATCCTGGTCGCTTGACAAGGACTCGTGCAAATCATTTAAAGGAGTTAGTAAAATAGTAATTTGTGAGATAAAAGCTCAACAAGGTTATATATAACAATGATCATATACATATAATTGCATTAAAAATAAAATGAAGGGATCATTGTATCGGAATTTGATGATATGTTCTAAAATTTTATATAAATACACGCCAAGATTATGTAATATTTTCAAATCATCTTATCATATTCTTCTTTATGTTATCCATCAAATTATACTCAAATTCTTATTTTCTATAGGGATTAGGACTAGTAGGTTTTATCGATTAAAGGAACGAATAATTGAAGATTGGGTTGTGTGTACTTTCATACAATTAAAGGCAATAAACTCCTATTTAAGACTCAGAGTTAGGACGTCTATAGATAACCCTATAAATCGAGCTAAGCGCCGCTTCTTTCATGTGAATAATAGAATCAAAAATTGATATACCACTATAATATATTAAGGCATGTCAAAATATACTATATGTTGAACGAACATTTGTCCAATTTCTTAATTATTGTAAAAATTTTACACTTTTTTTATTCTTTTTAATTTTCTCACTCTTGAAGAAAATTAATTATAATTTATAATATATTGTAGAATTTTTAATTATAATTTTATGAACTTATAATTTTATAGAAACTTAATCTTATTACACTTTGAAGGTATCGACAATTCTAAAAATTTAAAATTCATACTAAATTTAAAAAATTCAGCAAGTGGTATATTTTTAATATATATCTTAAATTTCAAATTTTAACAAGTGTGTGTAGAGAAGGAGAGATTTGGAATAATGAATTTTACGTAAAAAACCCCCTTTTTGAATG
>JAOVVI020011734.1:0-12525 GCA_028571085.2 Nepenthes alata | reverse complement strand
CCAGATAGTGAAGGTTAGCAGAAGACCCTCTAAACCCAAGATCTAGAAAGTGTGATGGTTTATTCAAAGGTTTGACTCGAAACCGTCCAGTAATAAATGGATATTTATGGATAATCAGTGGACTGCTACCGGCAATTATTTCACCAAATTCAACGGTTGAAAATCGTGATAACCCAACAGATAAATATAAACGGCTATTACATGAGTAACACCCATTATGATTATTGAAATATTAAGTATATGCAGCGGTTATATAAGTAATGTTCTTCATAACTGTAGTGGCGTAACGCCAAGGGACAACCAAATCGGCACCCACACTATAAAACACACCCCCTTTCCTCCACCAAGAAAAGGGTGACCGAAATCCAGAGAAGAGACAGACAATTGCTTAGACAGGAAAAGCTACTATTACATTTGAGTGTAACTCTCATAAAGCCCCTCACCTTTACGAGTGCAATATTATCATAGCCCCTCACTCCTTCTAATGCACCTATCGGAGTCTAATCTTTCATTAAACAGTCAATTCTCAATCTATTTGGATTCTTACATTCGTTTCCTCCTATATTTCTTAGCCAATTGAAAAAATTACTGATTTGAGCGTTGAAAAATATATCGAAAAGTGAATCTCATATTCCTTTTACCTCTTCTTTGTTAGTTGTGGTGTGTATGATCTATATTCAGAATAACAAATATTGAACCTGTTTCCAGTCAAACTCTCGAATAAGATGATTCCTTAATTCGTTCGATAATTTGAATCCAGATACGCATCATTGGCATTGTTTGTGATAACAATAAAAGGTTTAACCACATAATCAAAGAAAGCAAATATGGTAAACACTTAAGCAAGTGCATCAATAAGAGAGTCGTCTCCCATGGCGATGATCCTATCATAGGTAGTCATGGGGACGATTGTTTGGCCAAAAACGTTGAGATGATGGCTGTTCGGGTGGACATGTTATCGAAATTGCTCCATACCATATGTACCCATTTGGAGAGGCAACTATTGGGAGCTCTTTCCTCCAACTCTCATACTTCGGCATCCAAAAGGAGAAGCTGGAGGAAGAAACAGCTTGCCAAGGAGACGTTCCAGTGGCTTGATGACCTTAAGACCCGAGAATCCATGAGCGGCAGGCCCTAGATATGGCTAGAGGGCCAAGTAAGTCCTGGAGCATGGGATAAAAGCCCAGAGTGGCCAAATTCACATTGCTCAAGAGATGATCGAAGGCTTTCAACCCAAGAAAAGGCTTCATGCAGTACCCTGCCAAGGACAGCCCATAATTGGTCGATCCAACGTGTCTTTCCGAACCACTCAGAGTTGAGGTCCTTCTTCAATACCAAAAGGATTGCATCCATCTCCCAAGTGGAGAAGAGGATTCGGAAGATTGAGTAGCAATTGTTCAAAGGAAGCACCGACAAAAATTTAGCTGACCTGAACAAGTCGCCATTCACGAGGGAGATCTGTATGCAGTAATTCCCTTACAAATTTAAGATGCCGAACCTCGAGCTCTACAGCGAAAGTTCTGATTTGATTGACCATTTGAACACTTCCGCACTCTATTGGGATTGCAGGGTTTTGATGACGCGACCATGTGTTTCCACTTCCCGTTAACCGTAAAGGGGGATACTCAAATTTGGTTTTATTAATTGTAGCAAAATTCAATCGGAGCATTCTAAGAGCCGGTCGATAATTTTCTATCACAATTCGCCTTCAACTGGAAGGAGGAGAAGTAGTCATAGCACCTTGTCCGCACATGATAGGGGCCAAATCAAAGTCTAAAGCATTTCCTGAACAGATTCAACGTAGAGGTTTGAAGGATATCTAAGCTAATTGACCAGGTGAAGTTGAACTCCTTTATGGTAACTATGCAACCGGGTGATTTTTTCAAGCACCTGGTCCAATAAGAGCCGAGAACCTTCTTTGAGGTAGAGACCATTAGCCATACATACATCGCCATCGAGGAAGCCAATGAAGCGAAGAGGCTAGAGTGCACAGATCACCATCTAGGATCGACGAGCGAAAAAAGAGAAACAGAGACAACTCCAAAACCTGAGATCTCATGAAGCAGCCAAGAATAGAGTCAAGTGTCCAAAGAAAGTTCAAGCCCCTGAACTTGACTTTGTTAAACGACATCCGGACAAATATCTTCATACAGATTCGGGATGAGAAATTCTTGAAATGATCTAAGCAGCCCAAGAACCCAGAGGGAGGAGATCAATTTAAGTATTACTTTTACCATCGATCTTCGAGTCACGATATCAAAGACTGTCAGACTCTATAGAAAGAGATTGAGGCTCCCATCTGAAAAGGGTATCTCAATAAATTTTTGAAAGACCTGAAACAAACCTTCAAGAGAGCAAATAATAATGAACTTGACTAATGATGAAGTCAAACGCCATAAAATTCATAAAAAAATGCGATCCCCTTTGTTTTTACTTCTCTCCTCCCTTGTTTTTCTCTTGCACTACTGTCCCTCTTTCTTTTTCTTTCACTTTTTTGCCTCTCTTTCTTTACCTCTTTTCTCTTTCCTCTCCATTCTTCTCCCTCTGCCAAATGCTTCCCCTCTCTCACTCTCTTTCTTCTCCCTTTGCCAAACGCCTCCCCCGCTGCCTTTTGACAGACTCCTTGATCTAGCAACTTCTTCCTCTTTCTCCAATACATATCACCCACCTACCCTTCTCTATTTATAGAGGGGTAGGAGTGATAATTATTTTTTTTAATTTTTTCTTTCTTTTTTTTACTTTTTTGTCGCTTTTTCCCTCTTTTTCTTTTCATTTTCCTTTTTAATATTGATGGGTCCAATAACCATAGACCAATAGGTCATGCCCCACAGCAAGCCCACAATCCAACATATTCCTTTCAAATCAAAAGTCTCACATTGCTTTTCGAGAAATAATACATCTGTAAATTTTACTATAAAAGCAAGCATCCTTAAGTATTGAAAGACAAGTGGGAGAAGCTCGAAGTAGCTTCATATGGTCTGGAGAATGGCATAGTCGTTGCTAGCCGATCTCCAATGAGAGCAAACTGGCGGCCAGGAGATCCTCGACTCTCCTCTCATCCAGTAGGCCCCTCGGCTCTCCGCCCATTCGGGGCTTCTCGGCCACCTCCAGTTCTTTAGGCTTTTAATCCTCTCGTTTGGAGGCCGTCGGACCTCTGCCACCAGGTGGCTCTCAGCTCTCCTTCTATCCGGAGGCCCGCGACCCTTCGCTGGTCCCAGAGGCCCTGAGCCCTCTGCCTTCCAGGAGGCCCTCAACCCTCTTCTAGTTCGGAGGCCCTTGGCCCTCTGCTGCTAAGAGGCTCTCAACCCTCCTCCTGTCCGGAGGCCCTCAATCTTCCATCTAGGAGGCGCGGAGTTCTCCTCCTTCTAGGAGGCACGGAGGCCGTCGGCCCTCCGCCGCTAGGAGGCTCCCAGCCCTCCTTTTGTCCGGAGGCCCTCAATCCTCCATCCAGGAGGCGCGGAGTTCTCCTTCAAGGAGGCACGGAGGCCATCAACCTTCCACCACCAGGAGGCACTCAGCCATCCTCCCGTCTGGAGACCATCAACCCTCCGCCGTCCGGAAGCCCTCAGCTCTCCGCCAGCCAGGAGGCCCTTCTTCTTGGAGTCACGATCCCTCCATCCCGAAGTTAGGAGCTTGTTGTCAAAGAGTTAACCCTCTACTCAGGTAACTAAAGCGTTTATTTCACCAATACAACTTAGTCATTCACCTCTAAGTCGCCCCTCTGTGGAGTGCAACTATAAGTCGCCCCACTGTCGGGTGCACCTCTAAGTCGTCCTCCGCGAGCGCACCTCCAAGCCGTCATCTACGGGTGCACCTATGAGCCGCCCTCTGCAAGCGCAACTAGAAGCCGCCCATCTGTTGGGCGCATTCTAAATCTTCCCTCTACTGGGCACACCTCTAAGCCGCCCTCCACGGCCCACCTATAAGCCGCCCTCCACGAGCGCACCTCTAAATCGCCATCTGCGGGCATATAGGTAAGCCACCTCTCTGCCAGACGCATTCACGGAGCTCGAGCTTCCAAATACATCCCTCTCACACTCCTCTCATCGCTGCATCTTTGTATTTTCACCACGTTTACCTTTAAACGTGTATTTATCCGTTTATTGCAAAAGATTTCTAACTTGAGCGTCGGAGTATCAACGGGGGATAGCCTCCCGTTGTCATTTGACCTCTTATTTGTGGCTCGTGTTGTGCATATTCATGGTTATCAGTGACGGAGACCGGACCCGATCCAGATCGACCCGTAATAGAAGATTGGAAGGGTCCCTAATCCGTATAACAACCGAAAACCAAGGACGCAACATTGGTGTTGTTTGTGGGAAACGCGACAAAAAGTCTAGCGTCTCCCCTCAAAACTCAATCTCTTGCGTAAAACAAATACGATTAATACCTGTGCTATAGCAGTCACGTCAGTTGAAGATATCACCTCCCATGGCGACGACCCCTCATCAGGTATCCATGCCGATAGGTGATTGACGCCAAATGTACTAGCGGTCGACGCTCAATAGAGCACCCTCTACTTGATTGACTACATCCGTCAGACGATGTAACACTGTTGGATTCTTCGATCGGCTTTCAAGCGATCCGAGAAAGTCACATCCTCAGAGGATCAATCCGCGTGATGACCTTAGGACCCAGGCGGCCCCCAGTACCTATCTCATCAGCCCGATGACCTCGGTATTTGAGAGTATTCGAGCGATAGGGCCCACTATCGGAGAAGTGATCAACCCGGTTCCAAGGAGCCAAGCCAAAGGGGCCAAACTGGGCAGCAAAGCTTCCCTCAAAACTTAAGCTTCGCTTCCGTCTTTCGCTCTTCAACTAAATAGAGTGTCTTGGAGCCCTACAGAACGCAAAAGCTCTCTGGCGCTCCATCTCTCATTCGGCCTGCCAGTAGTAGTTTTTCGGACTGAGGAGCTCTCCGATATTCCAATCAAACTGAGGAGCATTCCGGCATTCCAATCAGATTGAGGAGCGTTTCAGCTCTCAAGGTGGTCACCTTCGTTACCAGATCTTTTCTAGCCTGTCAGAACTCTTATCGCCGGATCTTCTCTGGTCTGTCGGAGCTCTCGCCACCAGATCTCTCTAGTCTGCCGAGCTCATCGCCACCAGATCTTCTCTGACCTGCCATTGCTCCTCACCATCGAATCTTCTCCGACCTGTCGGAGCTTCTCATCGCCGAACCTTCTCTGGCCTGCCGGAGCTCTTCACCGTCAGATCTTCTCTGACCTGTTGAAGCTCTCGTCGCCAGATCATCTCTGACCAACCAGAGCTCCTCATCGTCGTATCTTCTCTGGCCTACCAGAGCTCTTCGCCGTCGGATCTTCTCCGACCTGTCAAAACTTTCACCGTCAGATCTTCTCTAACTTTCCGAAACACTTCGCCGCCAGATCTTCTCTGGCTTCACCTTCACCACGCAGCATTGCTTCGGCCAGTAGGTCAATCCCGCTGCAACATGTTGCATGGTAGCAGACACTGTAAAAGTTATGAAAAAATATGCAATGGAGGCTCGATGTTCTCGACCCACCACCCATTGCACCGCAGAAAATATCATCCGGCCAAGTGCTGCATTGGTCCGAGTCTTCTACGGTAGTACCAGCCGACAATGGGACCATATCGCTGGCCAACAGGCTACCGAGGCGGTTACAGCACACTACCCAACCAATTCATAGTAAATCACCAAATCCTACACAGCATAGGGGCCATAGGCCAAGGCACCTGCCAAAGCGCCCCAACGACCCACCGAAGTGGTGCACGCTAGCCGTTCACTCGATATGATGAGTCGATTACAAAAGCACCACTCACGCGCCGACGATGATTCCACGCCGAATCCAAGTAAGTCTTGCATATTCCATACTGCTTTCTTGAATCATATTTCTGTTAATAGGATAGAAATATTATCTGCTCATACGAGAGATTACATAACACTGCATAAAATCATGCGACCTAGACTGTCCCTAAGTTGGTCGGGTTTTCACCCGTTCGTAACTAAACCCTGGTCATCCAGGCGGCCCATGAGCGATCGTAACTAAACCCTGGTCATCCAGGCAGCCCGTAAGCGATCGAATTAAACCTTGGTCATCCAAGCGGCCCATAAGCGATCGAATTAAACCCTTGTCATCCAGGCGACCCGTAAGTGGTCAAATTAAACCTCGGTCCCGTCACCGAGCGGCCCATGCGTGGTCAAACTCAAAACCTTAGGGGGCTTTTCAGGGTGCGTGTGGCAACCTCCTGCCGAGGGAGAGAGCACCATCAATCAACGACAGTCGGTGGACTAGAACCAGATGCATGAAAGCTACGACGTCCTCAAGAAGGACTGAGCATTGACGGTACATGCGAGTGATGGCCTAGGCTAGCAAAAGCCTGGTAACGAGAGCTTCTAAGCTTAGCCGGCAACCTCATCTTCTCAGCGCCACGACCTCCTCTTGGCAGGGGTGAGCGCAACCAACCAGACGTATTCGTCCAAGGCCAGACGGCTTAGAAAACAACTGCGTCTCCTTAGAGCCACAACTTCCCTTCACGGGAATGAACAGGATCCAGCATAAATTAACACCAGCAGCCCTGACACTCCATTAGAAAGCAAAGCGGCATCCTCGAAGAGGGAGTCACAGAGATCAACATCCCAGGCTTGGCCGTGATCCCAATATCGACCCATTTGCTTGACCCGAGAGTCAAATGATTCCCAGTTTTACAAACTGAGCTTCCTGGGGGCTCCTCACTCCTAGTTCCATTGGCTGACTCGCCAATGGCAAGAGCCCTTCCAAGGAGCGCAAGGTGCACCCTATTGCTACAACTCGAACGATAAGCTATCTTAAGGCATATCACCTCCCGACCTCTCAAAGCACGTCCTTACAGTGAGGAGATTTGATCTCGAGCCTGAGATCTTCCCTCTGTGCGCTCCTAGGTCTTGCCTGAGAATCGAAAGGCTTGCAACGGATCCAGTCAACAAAGATTTTTGGCTTAGAACTGCTCTCCGGATTCGAGCACTTTGCCGGTTAACTTTTTCGGTCAACAAGGATTTTCAGCTTTGAACTGCTCTCCGAATTCGAGCACTTGGTCGGTCAACGAATCCGGTCAACAAGAATTTTTGGCTCTAAACTGCTCTCCGGATTCGAGCACTTCGTCAGTCAACTTTTTCGATCAACAAGGAGTTTCGGCTCAGAACTGCTCTCCGGATTCGAGCACTTCACCGGTCAACTTTTTCGATCAACAAGGATTTCTGGCTCAGAACTGCTCTCCGGATTTGAGCACTTTGCCGGACAACTTTTTTGATCAACAAGGATTTTCGGCTCAGAACTACTCTCTCGATTTGAGCACTTCGCCGGTCAACTTTTTCAATCAACAAAGATTTTTAGCTTCGAACTGCTCTCCGGATTCAAGCACTTTTCCGATCAACGGATCCGATCAACAATGCTTATCGACTCCGAACTGCTCTCTGAATTCGAGCACTTCACCGATCAACGAATCTTTTCAGCTCTAAATTGCTCTTCGGATTTGAGTATTTTGCCGGTTAATAAAATCGAACAACCATATTTTTGGCTCTGTTACATTCTCCTGATCAAGTGATTCGGTCCACCAAGCTGGTCAACCATCAATCTGGTTCGCTCCACTCTCCAAATTCAAACTTTTTGGGCAATGAATCCAGGTCAAGGGGACAATATGACCAGTCTTGTCCCATCATGAATATGTCAGAGGCCAAAAATTTATTCTCCACCGGCATGGGGGTTAGCGATGGGTTCAATAGCGATGGGTCAATGGGTTAGGCCCCGCAACAAGCCCACAATCCAACATATTCCTTTCAAATCAAAAGTCCCACTTTATTTTTTAAGAAATAATACATCTGTAAATTTTACTATAAAAATAAGCATCCTCAAGCATTGAAGGACAAGTGAGAGAAGCTCGAAGAAGCTTCATAAGGCTCCATATGGCTCGGAGAATGGCATAACTGTTACTAGCCGATCTCCAATGAGAGCAAACTGGCGGCCAGGAGACCCTTGGCTCTCATCTCATCCAGGAGGTCCCTCGGCTCTCCGCCCATCCAGGGCCCCTCGGCCACCTCCAGTTCTTGAGACTTTTAGTTCTCTCGTTTGGAGGCTGTCGGACCTCTGTCGTTAGGGGGCTCTCAGCTCTCCTTCTGTACGGAGGCCCTCGACCCTCCATCGGTCCCCTCGACCCTCCTCTAGTCCGGAGGCCCTCGACCCTCCTCTAGTCCGGAGGCCCTCGGCCCTCCGCCGCTAAGTGGCTCTCAGCTTTCCTCATGTCCAGAGGCCCTCAGTCTTCCATCCAGGAAGCGCAAACTCCTTCCAAGAGGCACGGAGGCCGTTGGCCCTCCGCCGCTAGGAGGCTCTCAGCCCTACACCTGTTTGGAGGCCCTTAGTCCTCCATCCAGGAGGTGCAGAGCTCTCCTCCTTCCAGGAGGCACGAAGGTCGTTGGCCCTCCTCTGCTAGGAGGCTCTCAACCCTCCTCCTATCCGGAGGCCCTCAGTCCTCCATCCAGGAGGCGCGGAGTTCTCCTTCCAGGAGGCACAGAAGCCATTAACCCTCTGCCACAAGGAGGCCCTCAGCCATCTTCCAGTCTGGAGACCATCAACCCTCCATCGTCCGGAGGCCCTCAGCTCTCCGCCAGCCATGAGGCCTTTAGCCCTTCGTCTTGGAGTCACGATCCCTCCATTCTAGAGTTAGGAGCTTGCTGTCAAAGAGTTAACCCTCTACTCAGGTAACTAAAACGTTTATTTTACCAGTACAACTTAGTCCTTCACCTCTAAGTCGCCCAACTGTGGAGTGCACCTATAAGCCGTCTCTTTGTCGGGCGCACCTCTAAGCCACCCTCTACGAGCGTACCTATAAGCCGCCCCTCTACCGGGCGCACCTTCAAGCCGCCCTCCAGGGCCCACCTATAAGTCGCTCTCCATTAGCGCACCTCTAAATCGCCCTCCACGGTCATACAGGTAAGCTGCCCCTCTACCAGGCGCATTCAAAGAGCTCAAGCCTCCAAATACATCCCTCTCATGCTCCTCTCATTGCTGCATCTTTGCATTCTCACCACGTTTACCTTTAAGCGTGCATTCATCCGTTTATTATGGAAGATTTCTGACTTGAGCGTTGGAGTGTCAATGGGGGATAGCCCCCCATTGTCGTCTGACCTCTTGTTTATGGTTCGTGTTGTGGAGGTTCTTGGTTATCAGCAACAGAGATCGGACTCGATCCAGATCAACCCGCAATGAAAGATTGAAAGGCTCCCTAATCCGTATAACAACCGGGGACCCGGGACGTAGCAAATATATATATATATATACATTTTTGAATATATACATATATTTTAACCATTTAAAAATTTAACTTTGTATTTATACTAAATAAATAAAAATAAAAATATAAAATTTAGTATTTATCACCCTGCAGTCACCGTGGTCATTTGTATAATAGGGCCTCGACATATTAGACCCATTACTCATTATAGTTGGGTAAAAAAAGTTTGCTCTAGTTGGCATAGACTACTTTATAAAAAGGGTAGAAACCTCCCCACCATCACGGATCACTGAGTAGAATACCATAGAATTCGTTCGGTAGAATTAGAATTTTTGAGGTAATAGTGATCGATAATAGTAGTATAAGATCTTTGATTGTGTAAAAATATATATATAATTTGAGTTTTAATCATTCACTTCTTTATCAGTGAGACCCTACTGAATCATGGTCCATAAGAATTAACATAATTTGAGTATGTTTTCATAGTACTTTTTTTAGAGTAAGAAATTAAATTATCAATTTAAAATTTATGTATAAATGTTATAAAAATTTAATGACCTTACATCTGAATTTTGATCATATCTCTTTTAACATATTTTGAGATATATTATATATTTAATTATAAAAATTTATATATCTTATTAAATATTTAACTCACTCTTACTTTTATTCTTCATAATCCCTTTAGATTAGTGGGGCTTGGGGCACACTTACAAGTAGAGAAAGTTGGTAGAAAGACTGTTTAAGAAAATGGAATTAGAAATTAGAAAATTTAGATATTGTATTTTGTCTCAAAATAGTAGTAGTAGAATATTTATTTTCATATTGATTAAATGGTTATGTATTAATTTAGTTATTATGATATTTTTATTGGTGATGTAGTTAGATTTTGGGCTATCTAGCATCAAGTCTAAGATGTAGTTATTTATTTACTCTAATTTTTGGTGTAGACATATCTCCTTACACATATTTTGACATCATGGTATAGTCAGTATTCAGAATCACTTTCGAATGTGACATTTTGGAACCTGTAATTTGATTGATTAATTTATTTCGGGTCATTTGTTAATATTCAACTTGTAGTTTACCTCTAATGTTTGTTTAGGATTTTAAAATTTTATCGGTAATTTTTTTGAGTATTTAGATTTGAATTAAATTAAGATAATAGTTGGATTAAATTAAAATAAATTAAGCATTTGAGATTGGTGGTCTGACAACTTAAAGTGCAGTACATTATCAGATGATCGACTAGAAGACAAGAGGGTGGTAAAAACAATTGGTTGGAGTATGATCATAGATAGATTATTATACTGCCAAATTTACTCTGCTCCATACATGCAATGTTTGACCTTGGCAGAAGCTGATTATGAACTGTGAGAAGTGTACCTTGACATTTGTGAGGCACATTTAGGAGAAAAGAACTTAACTTTTAAAATTATGAGGTAAGAGTACTTATCGCCAATAATAAAGCAAGATGCCAATGAGTATGTGAATAAGTGCAACAACTTCTAGAATTATAGCAATGTTTTTAGCCCTTTGAAGAGGCCGAAAATACTGAAATAGATTCCTATGGCATTAGGGCGATAGAAGGTCATCATCGTTGATATCAACTACTTTATCAAATAGATGAAAGTATCTTCATTGGCCAAGATGAAGGAGTAAAATGCTATAGAGTTCATGTGTCATAACATCATCGGTAGGTTTAAAAGTCCAGAAGTCATTATGATCGATAATGGTACTCGATTCTTTTAATAAAAGGTTAATTAAATATTGTCTATGCCTTGGAATCCTCTTAGTCTTCACATCAGTCTTGTGTCCGTAGTCAATTAGGCAAATCAACCATATATTTATCAATGGATTAAAGAACCAGTTAGACAAAGTTAGAGGGGCCTAGGGTCAATGAACTCCCATATGTTCTTTCAAGATAATGGACAACACCTAGTGAAACTACTTAGGAAACACTCTACAATCTATGCTTTGGTGCAAAAGTGGTGATTGTAATAGAGAGGATTTTTAAGCTATCAAGTGACCAACTTCGATCAAGGGTAGAAATTCTAGCCCATGAGGTAGAATCAAGACAACTTAGAAGAGGCTAGAGGCATGGCATTGATCAAGACTGCAACATACTAGCAAAGGTTGGCAAGATACTACAATCGAAAGGTGAAGGGAAGAGCATTCAAGGTCGACAACCTAGTATCAAGGAGTACAAGGCCACCGAAAAAAAAAATAGCCCTATAAATAAGTTATCGTCTACATGGAGAGACTATTCTTAGTGTCTACGGTACTTCAAAATAGGGTGTGTAAACTTCAGTCCCAGGCAAGAAAACTAGTTCTACAAATATAGTATACTTTTTACCTCAAAAAAACTATAAATAATAGGTCAACCTAGAAGTATAGAGGTATGTCATATCCTGGAATGCTTTTACATTGTCGTGTGTATTTACAAATTTATTAAATAAAATAATTCTTTTTAATTTTAATTTAATTTCATGTGCTTGTATGTTTGCATTAACTATTGCAACGCTTAGATCAAGACTGACTGAGTTAGACAATTAGTTTACACACTATTTGCTAAAGTACAAACCTAAATAGGTGATCACTTAATATGTAAATCCAAGGAGGCCACGCAGCACTTAGGATGGCAATGCACCATAATACTCTGAGGCTTGGGGTTGAGACCCAAAAGTCCAATGCCAACAAAAGCAGCAGAAATTCAAATGGGTAGAAGTTTGCTAATACTCGACTATAACGACAGATAGCTAGCTATTGAATCTCTGGGACACTTCAAATGCATAAGTAGCAATAGAGCTCCCATGGGCCATGTCTTGGGAGTCACTCCCGTGTGAAAGTCCTTATGATCGGAGGGCTTGGACGGAGCACGTGGACTTTATATGCAAATAAAATTTCGGTCAATATAGTTAACTGAAACCTTTTTAACGGACAACAATAGTTGACCGGTTGAAGGTATAAGATGCCAGCATTTTTGAGAGAATCAAGACGAGCAACACTAGCCGGTCATGTGGAGCTGACGGTCAACGGGCGTTGACCGACCTTGTGGAGAACGCGGACGGCAGAATGTGGGCTGTCCGCCAGGAAATCCAGAATTGTGCCAACTCATAATATTTTCTGAGGATACGTGATCTCAGATGATTGTGCAATAGCCATTTTTTTGTACAGTCATATTCATATTATTGGCAATGACATATCTTGTTGGTGGATATAGAATATTCATCAGATTTGTTGTATATGGGCATCGATATTAAAAGCAAGTAGATGGAC
>JAOVVI020011732.1:0-12525 GCA_028571085.2 Nepenthes alata | reverse complement strand
AAGAGGTGGTTAGGGATGAAATAATGAAGGGATGGGATAGAAAGAAAAGGGTACCACAATTTGGATATAGAAATTCAATGAGGTGTGCCTAAGCCAAGTGTTAAGGCTACTTCCCTTGAGTCTATATCAGCTCCCCCACAAATAAAAACGTAACTTCCAATTAAAAACAAGATTCTGGGAAACTTAAAGAGCAAAGCCCATAGTAAACTCATGTAATTCATCGTACGTTTCTATCGTGCCTCAAAACTCCATTAATAGACTACTAGCCCATGAGAATTTATATTTTATGATTGCTGCAGTATTTAGCGGTCGCATCAGCTAAAATGATGGTGGTTGATTTTTTTGTTGGTTGGATGGTTGTTGATTGGTTATGTTGATTAGAAAGTTAGCGGTCCGATGGATTGTGTTAGCAAAATTGCAACACAAAACAATAGAAACTACTAATCAACCACCAGCATACTTCTCCCTTGCAAGATGAAAATGATTCAAGACTCAATAGTCATCAGCTTAGCTGAGGTTATGGGCACCGCCACTCATTCTGTCATGAGAAAGGATTCAAGTCCCATCAATAACAAATTTAAAAATGATTCTGAAAAATAAACGAAACATGGTGCTTAACACAATTAGATGGCATTACAAAGCTATGTACAGGACCATGACTGGTGATTGCTAAGGCTAATAAAATTGCCTTGTCTCAAATACTGACCGGCATACATATTATGCTGACTTAACAGCAAAAATTATAGACCCCAGGACATGTCCAAAACTGGGAATATAGCAGGGGGTGAATCTCTATACCCTCAACATTGTCACATGCTCAGAAGGCCTCGAAGCCATCACCTTAATCAGTAACACCACTGCTTGTGCCGCAATGCTCAAAGCTAAGCTCAAGAAACCTGGCAAACAAGCATAATACCAAAGGTCACTGCCCACTACTCTCTTCATAGTTCTAAATACTCCAACCTTTTTTCCCCGTTTGTTTCAAAAAAAGTTGCTTTCAGATCTTTTTTTTTTTTTTTTCACTCTCTGCTTTTCCTCCAAAGGTTCCAGATTTTAAGAATAATATTAAGAAAAGAAGAGCTGCAATGCAGCGGCTCACTCACCTAGAACCATGAGAGAGACATCTCTAATGGATTTCAGAACTAGATGCTGACGGAAGCCCCAGCTGTCTAGACACTTCTTTTGCATTGCTGTATCCTGACCCCAGTGGATTCTCTTCGCTCTTGGAACTCAATGTCCCAGGACTCATCTTCTGCACTTCCTCTTTAGTGTAGATGAAAATTTTCCGAACCATGCCACGAAATTCCCTGTTTCCCCATTAAAATTTAGTTCGGAAGCAAGCTACTGGTTGTGCACCTAAGCATGCGACAAAACAAATGGAAATGAGCACTTACTCCCAAGGATCGTCTCCAACAAGCATCATGTCACCCTCATCGTCTGTATAAACAACTAGCCAATTCTTATTGGGAGCCATGAGTTCACCATCAAAATCAAATAACCGTTCCAATTCAGCCATCAACTCACCATAGTTGCTGAAGTTGGAGAGAACCACAGACTTACCGAGAGCCATCCCCTGCTTGTGCACCTGTAATAAGAATAATCAGCTATCCTATCCGAACACAAGTATTGCTGATAAGAAACGAAAGCAAAACAGACAGAAAGCAGAACAGATCCTTAGATAAGAACCTCGGTACATCTTCTTGTGGAACCACTTTGGATTCTTCCTTGAGCATCTCTTGAGAGTGACCGACAAGATGGCAATGACTTTTCCTCCCCACAGCCAGCAGGCAAATTATATACTGGTTTGGAGCCCTTTGATTGTTCTGATCTTCGATCAGTTTTAAATGTCTGAACTTGCTGTGAACCAGGATGCTGTTGAATAAGTGGCTCATCGGCTGTGCTTTTGTATGAGACAGCTGGTTCTGGTGTCACGGGATTGCTGATGAGGTGAATGCCAAAAAGTTTGTAGGTCCCATCCTTAGGCTTAACAGATTCAGGTTGGGCAGAGATAGGATTCCGAATAAGCTCTCTTGAATGAGCAGGATTCTGAAAAGTAGACCAGGTAGCCCATGGCAGCATCCGACCTCCATTGTGACGCTCAACTCTTTGACCAGGAAGCATGGGATAGTCACCAATACCTCCATATCTGGCATTCGCTTGGACTTGATAATGCATATCCTGCTGAGGAATCTTCACATTGGACCCCGACAAGTTCAGTGAGAGACTGGCGGGTAGTACTGGCCACTTGCTTGCAAGCATATTGATTTTTCCTTCTTGATCTAGTAAATGTTTCTCCGTACGTGGTGCAGCTGCTGCATTTTGATCAGCAAAAGGTAAGAGGAACCTGGGAGAAGAATCATTGCGTGTCCCAAAGCCCGAGAGAAGATCAGTGTAGGTTGGCTCTGGCCTCATGGCCGGCACCCAATTCTCTGATCCATACTTCTTCAAAGCAGAAGCTTTCTCAGTCTGTTCCTCTTCCAGCAAATTAGGCCATACAACAGGTTTTTCAACTGCATCTGACTCAATGTCTGCAACACTAGTCATCAAGGTCGAAAATTCTTGACCTTGCAAGATCTTTGAGAACCCACTTATCGGTGAAGGGTTTGTTATAACTTTAGAGGAACCTACTTAATGACAATAGATATTCAGTTAGATTTCCTTACACCATCTACTTCTTAAGAGTGAAGGTGAGCATTGGAGCAACGATAAGATTACTCCATTATAACCTAGAGGTCACAATTTCAAACAATGAAAACCACCTCTCCGCAACGCATGAATAAGGTTATGGGCATTTGACCATTCCGAAAATCCCACGATATGGGAATCTCATGTACTGGGCCGCTCATTAATCTACCTCTCAACAGTACACATTTGGTGTGTAATTACCTTCTTTAGCCAGAACAGAGGAGTCTGAAGCAGCAGGAACCATGTTAGGACGAGGCCTTTTGGACCTTGGCAGTGGTAGGGGGTTTATTGTGGGAGGGGATACAGCAGGTTCAATTTTCCATGGCGACACCCTCTCCGGACGAGGTATGGTGGATGTTTCATCCCAGCGGACCTAAAACATGAAAATATTCCATGACAATAACTGCAATGACATAATATGCACAACAGATTAAAAAAATCCATTAGAATAATGAAAAAACAATACCTTAAGGCACCTCCATTTTGAATCTCTCCACCTGCTGTGATCAGCATCGTCAATCCCAACAACTGTGCCAGTAAACCTGCAGCAGTCGAGTAAAGACATAAGAGAGTGGGAATAGTGTCCATGGAGATTATGATGAAAATTCCTCAACCCATGTGCAATTAAATAAGCTACATGCAACAAGCAACAATGCTTTAGCGTATATTGTACATAGTAGTATGCATACCTCTGTTCTGGAGCCTCTTCCCCTTCAAATCTCATCTTATATCTCATCCCGATGGAGTAATTGCTCTTGATCGACTCCATGTACTTATCAAACGGAACTATAAACTCAGCCGGACTTGTCCTGCAACAATACATGCACACAATTAGCACAGGAAAATAATCAGGCATAAAAAATAATAAATCAAAATTGCATCATAATCTGTACTTTTTCATCCATTAATGGAATGAGGTAGAGCAGTTTGACAGAAACAACAAGAAAACCCAATACAACCTTGAGCACTTCGGTGTAAAGAAACTAGAACATCAAATGCACTCATGATACAGGATTGGTTGCATAGCACAGGGTTTCTTTTGATTATCACATGCAAGCACTTCCAGATAAGCCATTGTTGTATGGGAAATATAAGAGGATGAGAAAAAAAGATAGAGGCCAATGGCAATAGATTGAATTAGCTTCCACCGACAAGCCTTCAGGCTTTGTCCTAGATGGAATTACACAACGAGTAATGTATGCAATCCCACATATGCAACATGACTAAGGATTGAATAGCAGCTTAAATAATTTGGAGGCTTGAGTAATCTAAAAAGATGAGTGACTGTTTCTTATAGCATCTAGACTATAAGGTTGGAGCCATAATGCACCAAAATTCAGCAATACAACATAATCATTTGAATATGTATCATATAGCCCATGATTCATTTTTGAAAATAGGTCTTCAGTTGCAGCTCAGCCTCAAGACTCAAAGACAATACTTTTCTAAATTGACATCCAATTGTCTCAAAGGAAATCCATTGCATATTCCCCCAACACCAAAAGGGGTAAAAAAGATTATAGAAACGACTGCTCTCATTACTTTTCCAAACTCAAATATTTTTTAAGGATTCTTATAGAACAATGAACAACCACTGGAATCTTGATGGCCTCAACTATGAATTAGCCACACAACTTGGTTCAGAGAAGGGCACAAATAGCATCTGCAACAAATCCAAAAATAGAATAAGCTGCACACCTAGGCTTGTAGTAGACAGTGAACATGGTTCCAGTTGAGATTGCATGCCATGCAGTCGCAAGAACACCAAGATGCATGCTATGACTGGATATGACTAATGAAGGAACAACACCATGCTGTCTCATGGCACGCCTTACTCCAACACGAAGTTCCCCGTTTTCACCCCTAAATTTGTGAGGCAGGAAAGGTTATGATAGCCAGCAAAATGACAAAACTAAAGAACCTCAAGAATGAGATGGCAAACCTGAGAAATATAAAGGCATCACCAGCCACAAGCCTTTTAGTGCTAACAAACACACTCCAACCACTTTGAAGCAGATGCCTCTTGGGTTGACCTGGTATCACAAAGGTCATGTAAAATAAGCTGGCAAAACTTGCACATAAAGACAGAGAAATGTTTAAACAAAATCAATGAAGTACAGATGACACAGGTGTGTCTGATGGTCAGTTCAATAAATTGCATATTTTCCTTGTCTCGAATGCCGTAGAATTGAAATTTCAATGGAATTTAGACTAGGTGTTGAAAACTAGTCTTGAATACATGTTAGGAGCCTGAACCCATTGAATATCTGCATTGGAAGTTGGTGTCTTCCAAACCAACAAAAATTTGCTTTAACTTCATATTTTCCCATGTTGAGGCTTTAATGCCTTCCTTTCCCATATCTTAGAATTTATTTTTATTTTTCATGCTTAGTCTTTATGGTTTCCATTTTCTTATACTTGGAGAGTGTTCCAAGTTTAATGCTATAAATAATTAGTTTGTTAAACTAAAAATCATGTTCAGAATTTCAACTTTAATGAAAATTGAGTTTCATGCAAGTTTATCCTAAGTTATGTATCTCTTAGTGGAATTCATCGAGTGAACTTTTTTACACATTACCTCTTGTAATTTCCTCCGGATAGCGATTTTCTGTAACCCATTGGTATTTTACTCAGATGATGAGTTACCTTTCTGTTGGACTTGGGTGGTGATATCTGTATTCCATCGAAACATCTATCATTATTTTTTAATTCTATCAGAAAACCCATATCAATAGATATAGAGCATATGAGGTGAAACCACTGCATGATAAAAAAGACTAATGGTGCATCAGTGCAGTAGAGTATTCCCTCAGTGCCACATCACCCACCCTTGGTGCGAATAAGAGATGAAATGTTAGGCCGACAGAATTTTATTTTGAGGGGGGAGGAGTTCACGTACATAGTACGCTGCCCTATGCTGTTTAAATCTTCAGTGATGTCAGTTTGTTTTTGCTGGCATATTTTTTATGCTTTCTTTTAATATGCGAGTTTGTTCCTTCTTTGTGTTAGTGTCACACGCCGATGTTGAGTCTAGTACCTTATAAGCCATTTTATGCTTGTTTTTTTTGTTAATAGTACGTTTGCTTCTAAAAAAAGACAGAGGAGTTGTGTAAATGCAAAAGAACCCAAATAATAATAATAATAATAATAATAAAAGCATCATCTGCGTGAACTCCATCAACTTGACTACCAAATGAATCTAGCACACTGCACGCTTTCCACAACAAATTTACAGAGTCTTTCTGCCCTTTTCACCAATCAAGGCACATTGCTAGCCTACACAGAAGGTCATGTTAACTGAGCTTTAAACCTTCCAAAGCCAATTCAGCAAACTATTCCAGTTCAGTTCAATTTAACAAAGCAACGGCAATGAAATTTGAATTCATCCGTCTTTCAACATTCCACCATCACACTTTATATTTTTTTATTATTTCCAATTTTATTTTAGTATTTTAAGTGCACAAATTGACTTGACCATCCTCAAAATTACTGACACCACATGATCAAATAAACTACCAGAAGCGATAACCCAACTGCAACAAGTATGTACGCAATACTGCTTCCATGAAGAAAAATTAAATCATACGGAAAAAAAGCTCACACAACCTCACAATTATATCAATCAAATCATAATTGCATCAAATCAGCCACCTGCCTGTCTTTTATGTCTTGAAAGAGGCGCAAACACAGGTTAATTTCAGGTAAAGTTAAAGTGCAGAAAAAAATTACCCCGAAAAATATGCCGAAAACGCCACTCACTTCCAAGCAAATCCTTGGCCACCAATTCTTGTGTTGGTGGCTGTCGGGACATGTCCTGTAGAACACAAACAACATTTACCACAAAGTGTACTCTAATTATTCAATCAACATCCTACAATCTCTGAACTAGTCACTACAAACCAAGGGAGGAAGGCATTCATCAGCATGTCGTCTCAACACTGAGAAACCACCATGAGTGCTTGTATCAGAGGCGGTCAGAGTTTTACAAAATGAGTATACACGGAAGCGCCGTTGTGGTGATGGTGGAGGTTCCTTTTTGACAGAATTTTCATCTTGCTGGAATTGCATACACCAAAATTTTAGGATTCAACCTCAATCACTTTTTTGATATCGAACAAACTCCACAGGACCGAAGACAGCTTACATTAGGTTCTGGAACCAAAGTCACCTGGGCATATACCTCATCTGTCTCTGGTTCAGCCTATCAGTTTGCAAATAAAGAACGCCGAAATGTAAAATGCAATCAGGATCTTAAACACAATAAAAAAGATCTAAATCACAACAAAAAAATCCCCCATTCATCCAAAATTTGATGAATTAAGGTTAGAATACCTTCAATTGAACGTTGAGAACACGACAGAGGATCTTCCATGGAATATTATATACTGGCATCTGCTGGTCAGCAATTTGATTAGTAGACGCCTCGACCTATTTGAGAGACAGAACATGCTTAGTGATTGGAAACTGAAAACAAACAAAAAAAAAAAAAAGGAAGAAAAACAAGATGCACTGAAGCATCAGAAAAGAAGGGCTGCTAGACAGGAGAAAAAAATACGATATCTTTCTGCCTCTTCAATCTGAACAGGCCTACAACATATCCCTTACAATCGCATGGCAAAGAACCCAGATAGCAAATTTCAAAGCATAATCAAAAGAGGATGAATTACGTGAATAAGTAACACATCAAATGCAAATTTCAAAACTTTGTTAATAAATAGAAATAACAATATATATTAGATCTCAACCCTTTTGACTTTAAAAAGAAAAGATAAAAAGAGGAAAAAAGACATTGGCAACAGAAACCACCTGCTCGATGTGTCCTTGAGGGAAGTAGAAGACACGCTCTCGTTCACGGGGAACTGTCACCAGAGGACCGGCACAAGCATGCCATAGCTCCGTATACAGCGCCGCTTCCGGATCTACTGCACCTTAAAAAACACAAAGCCACAGAACACAAAGTCACACTCTAATATCAGCTACTCACCGGAATCCGGAACATCGTTGCTGAATTTACCTTTCCCGGCAACGGATACGGTGGCGTAGCCTTCATTCGTCTCCGCCACGTCTTTTCTCAACTCTCCGCCGTTGTTTGGCTCGGTGTTAGGTGAAGAAAAGGTATCGACCCTTCCACTTCCACCATTCGGTTTGATCCATACCTCCGGCGGCGCCATTTCCGCTAAGTTTCAGAACAGATCTCTCATCTGAAACCTCGCTGATCGATTCGCAACTGAAAGGTACCTCAAAACCCTTATAAAAACACACAAAACTTGATTAAAACCCTACCTCCGCCTCTAAACTACCTTGGAATCGATCTCTCCCTCTCTCTCTCTCTCTCTCTAGCAATCTCTGACAGAATTAATAATAGGAAACAGAACACTACTAATACCTCCTCTTCATCTGATTTCAGAATCAAATTTCCCCATTGAAAACCCACAGTTGCGCGTGTCGATTACTCCTCTCCCACTTTCTCTGTTTACAGCATGCTTTTTCAGAACCCGTACCAAATCAATTCTCTCTCTCTCTCTCTCTGTACATCTGCGTCTGCTGCATCTCGGTCATCAGATGTCACCTGCTTAACGTGGAGCTAAGAAATGGAGGTGCGAGAAGCGCAGAGGGGGGGGGTCGGATTGGCTGGTTATTTAGGTGTGCAGAAAAGCAGGGCAATAATTTCTTCCCCGGTCGCTGATGAGGCCGTATCCAAATAAAAATGAACCAATGCAACCGCGACCATTTTCTAACCAGTGCAACCGGGAACAGGCGGTGGATGCACGACGATGAGCATTGAGATGGGTGGGGTCCAGAATGAGTATGGGGGCTAACCTTGGAACTAAAAGAGTTAACCAACCCTTGCACAGTATATATTTTTAGTTATTTTTAAATTTTTTTAAATATTTTTGTGTCATATTTATCTAAATATATTAATATTTTTTTATAAAATAATAAATAAATAATTAATAAATTATTTAAAGATATTTTACTAAAAATTAAAGAATGTCATCAAAGCAACTTTTAGTCCATTTTTTTTTATATTTTGCTTGAATATAAAAATAAAATTTGAATAAATAATTAAATCTAGTAGTAATATCTTTAATGATGTATGTTTGTGGATTACAATATCTAATTTGTTTATTAACATTGAACAATTAAAAAATGAAAAATCATATGTCTCTAAATTTACCTCTTTTACTCTCTTTTGGAGAGAAATCTTTTTGGAAAAATAAAAAATAAAAATCCTCCACTTTTTTTTTTCCTTTCTTAAATCTTTCTCACCTATTATAATATCCATTTTTAAAAAAATTATATATATTATTATTTATTTTTATTTTACTCAAATTCATTCCATTATCTTTAAAATTAATATTTTTGGCTTTGCAAATTTAACTATGAAGGATATCTAATATCAAGTTTGGTCAATTAGGTTGATGTTTGCAAACCTAAAATGACATGGTATAATGCCTACAAACCTAGAGATAAAAGTGGGCTTGGTAATAGAAATATTTGTGCTTTAAATATGTGTCGGTTAACCTAGTTAGATGTTTCTCAATTGTACAAATACTTATGTGTGGGTTAACCTAGTTAGGGGTTTTTGCAATCCCTAGTTAGGGTTTAGCCTAATTAGGGTTTTCCAATTATATCTAGACAATCAAAATTTTACAATCCCTCTGATCGTTTGTATATAGGTAATGAGAAAAATAGCTTCCTTTAGTTAGACTGATGGCATCATTGGGAAACTTTAACCACTTCTTTACCCTATCAAATCACGTGTGGATTGAGGTTTCCGAGGAAAACAAGAGTTGACTTTTTATTTGTCATGCTACTTGGCATTGGCCTATCTGCACCCACCCAAGAGGGCGTCGGGCTCTTTCTTCAAACTTAGTCTGATTACGATTCTAGTATAGACTTTCCAAACTCTGTTATTTGGTCACTGATCTGCTTGAAGAAATTTTCAACCCAAACAATTGAAGGTTGCCTAGGGTCATTTTGCTCTGAGCCTTTCTTACTATGACAAACTCGAAATTTAGTTTGTCTAATTAATTATTTTTTTTTATACATTTAAAATCTTAAATAATTTTAATAAATAACGTTGAAACATAATAATTCAGGTGTGAAAAACTAAATATACAGGACCCGATAAATTAAACTCGTACAGGACCTCATTGGACCATTGTTCGGACAAAGTAACCATGACCTCCTCCCAAATAGTCATAAGGATAAAATGCTCACAAAGAGAATGCGATATTGCATTGAATCCTGCCCAACTCTTGCTGCAAATTCAATCCTCCTACTCTAAGGGAGAGAAAAATAAAAAATGTCAGTCGAAGGCTTAACAAGTATCATCTTGAATAAAACTATGCATGCAAATTAGAGGGAGAGTACATAAAATCAAATATCGAGGCTGACAACCAAATTCTGCTTTGAACTCTACCACGTATACTGAAATCACCACACATTCATAGCAGATGCCAATCTAAATCCAAAACCAATTCCAAATCTAAATTTTTATTATCATCTATATTTTAGATTTGTAACTATTCGACCATCTTTTATTATCATATCAATTATATTTTAGACTTACAACTATTCGGCTATCTTTTATCATATTGACTACATTTTATGTCTACAATTACTCGGCCATCATTTATCATATCGGCTACATTTTAGTCCTGTAGTTACTCAGTCATCATTTATCATATCAGCTACATTTTAAACCTGCAACTACTTTGCCATCATTTATCATATCGACTATATTTTTGAACTACAACTATTGGGCCATCTGATTCCCAATAACTGTTACTAGGGTCTCAGACTCCCCTGTCTCCAAACACATAACGACCCACTATGGTCTCAGACCACCATGGTTCTACACGCATACTGACTCACTGGGTCTCGGACTCCATCCAATTCCATACAGATATAAAATACATATATAAAAATATTAGATGTTAAATCAAATCATAGGAGAAGGTTACAAATACTTTCTCGACTTCATTGCAAGCAGATTTGCCAAAAGGATGCCCCGAGGTAGAATTGCGCGCTTCTTTCTCTACTTTGCATGAGCCCCTTCTCTCCCCTCCCAATGGCAATCATGGCGGCAGTAACTCGATGACCGCGGCGCACGCAAGCCGGCGAGAGCTTTATCTCTCTTCATCATACCTCAAACCCATTTTTTGTAATTCGATTGATTTTTTTTAAAATCGGTACATGTAACCCCAAAATTAACATCCACAAAGAGAATGGAGGATTTACTTGCTTCGATTTCACCCATTTCCTCCAACAACGATGACAGTCGTTTTGTTTCGGCTCGCGTTTTCCTTCTTCTACTCACAACGGTGCACAAAATGCAGGGTCAATCACAGAGAAGGCTTCGCCAGCTTCCAATCTTTGTGTCAACTCCTCCAGCAACGACAACCACTCTTCCCTCTCTCTCTTCTTTTCCATTTCTTCCTTCCCTCATCTTTTATTTCCTTTTTTGCCGCCCCTGAGCCTTTGCTTTCATTTTTTATAATAATATATTATTATTTTATTTTATTTTATTTATATTATATATATTATATAATATTCAGCCGAGATATTACACTTACCCCCTGTCTCATCCTTTTATTCTTTGGTTGGGGTATCAAAAAGTGTCGGATACCATGGACAATTTGATATTTCTCCAAGTTTCTTACAGATATATTTTCTCCAAGAGTGAAGCTGAATCCATTAACCATCTCTTTTTCATCTTTAAGTTCACCCAGCGGATTTGAGATTCCATCTGCAGTAAAATTGGTTGTTCTTGACCATATAAAGATTGGAATAGGGCAATTAATTGAACGACAATTAAATAGAATGCTAAGAATGAAAGTAATTGGAAGGCGAGACCAATTTATCAAGCCATGATGTACTTCATTTGAAAGAACAGTAATAGACGTATCTTCACTGAGGATAACCAGAATTATGGTGAGGTGACTCTGCAGTATATATATTTTTATTTTTTAGATTGGATTTTGGTATATAAAACAATTTTTTTATAAAACGAAATTATTTCTCAATAAGAAAACTTGATCATGAAAAAACATCATGTAAAAGCATGAGCATAGGCTGTTTCATAAATATATAATTGATGTGTGCCTTAAACAGCGATTGAGCTGGAATAGAGAAGATACGAGTTAAGATTCGATCTGAATAAGCAATTCCTCTATCATGTGCGCCACTGACAAACCATTGAACAGACTCGAGTTTTGTTCTCGAAGAAATCATCACATGCCTAAGTACCCAAGTGCTTAAGCAAAATGAGAGAGAAAATTGAGTTATCGGCTGTATGGGTAACAACTATAATATTGCTAATAGAGGCAATAGTGGAGAGGCCAAATTGTGCAAGAAGCTTGGGCAAGAAATAGGAGTGATTAGAACACTAGTTCTTCTGACTGAATGTGGAGACAGGCTCATTGTCATAGAGAAGTGGTGTGTCATCTCTGAATACAAGCAAGGCTTGAGTTAAATATTCAGCTTTAGAAAGAACACAATTTTCTCTTAAGGTAGCGACTTAATTTAAAGGATAATAATTTGCTCAAAGCAGAAGGTAGCAAATGATTTCTCTCGAGTCAGGCTGTAATTTTTGTCCAAAATTTTTTGGATCCCTCCGAGTGTGGAAAGAAGGTGTTGGGAAAGAGGTGCGGAATACTTTTCCCTGTTCAATGAAGCAACACAGAAGAAGAATAAAAACATAACAATGAACACAAGATTTTTACGTGGAAAACCCTTCTCAATCAAGGGAAAAACTACGGGACAGTCCGTCCACAGAAAACGTATTTTCACTATGTGAGATTTTTGGAGATTACAATCGAGAACGAAAGAGAA
>JAOVVI020011731.1:0-12525 GCA_028571085.2 Nepenthes alata | reverse complement strand
ATTGGGTTAAAGTCGAATTTGATTTTGACGTCGTAAAATTAATTATTCGGGTTTAAACTTGTGGATACATAATTTTTTATGGCATCCTCAATGTATTTAACTATTAATAAATTAAAAATATATATTAATAACATATTATTTTTGATAATAATTATTATTTAAATTATTATAATATAATATGTTTAATTATTTAATAAATTAGAAATATATAATTTTTTTTCAAGTTATAAAAAATATTAAATAATAACTTAAATATTACCATTATCAAATAACTTAATATTGATTAAAAGACCGCCTTTTTAATTTTATATATTAGTAACTATATTTTTAAATATGAAATTATAATTCGTATTACTTTAATAATCTTTATAAAAAAAGATGAACTCAAATAAAAAAATATAAAAAAATTTAATTATAAATTAGATTAAAATTTTATTATTTATTAAATATACATAATTTTATTCTATAAATATATGAAATAATATTATTTAAGTAAAATTTAAAAAAAAATGAGAAAAATTTTAGATTATAGCCAGTAAAAATTTTTAAAATTTGATTATTTTTTACTTTTCTAAATTTCAATTTAAAATTAAAAAAATGTACATTTTTTTTAAATTTTGTATATGAAAAACAGATAAATCTAAATATACTTATAAATATTTTATTTTCATAAAAGATTTTTACCTAATTTTTTTACTTAATGAGCAGACAATGAGAATTTTTCCCTCCAAGATTACCGTTAAAATTAGTTATTCGTATTATAAGTAATAACTCAAAGCCACATAATTTAAATATCATATAATTTAAATATATAAAAATATAAGCTAAGATTTTACGTAATAAATAAAAAATAATTAAATATATAAAAATATAAGCTAAGATTTTACGTAATAAATCTGAAAATAATTTTGTAGAAAACTGGAGAATTTTGGAGCGGGCGTACGTTTAATCACTCGAAGCCCTAGCGAAAGGAAGTCCAGGCCATTCTGACAAGGAACTGGGCTTAACGGAATAATCTCTTCGCGGTTCTCTGAGCCTCCATATCCACTCTCTCCGAAGAAAGCGGAGTAATATCGATGGAAGAAGACAAGAACTGGGAAGATTCCGCATTGCCCACGGCGCGCAACCTGGATCTAAGCTTCCCAGAGGGGACCAATCATCCAAAGAAGCAGAAGCTCGAAGTCCCAGAGAGTAATTCTGCCGTACCCGAACCAGACGAGAAGATCGAGAACAATGGCGCAGAAGACCCAGGAAAACTGGAAGCGAACGCCGAGGACTGCGTCGTGCAGAAGGGAAAAGCAGTGAAAGAAGAAGTGGGAGACGGAGAAAATGAGGATTCTGAGCATTTCAATGGTAAAGCTGTACTTGACCGAAAAGGGAAGGGTATTTTGATAGAAGGGAGTGAGGAGGAGGAGGACGACGACGATGACGACTCGAGTGACGACGGTGATAATCTGTCGGACGGCGATAGCGATCTGTCGGACGATCCGCTCGCAGAGGTTGATCTCGATAACATTCTTCCCTCGAGAACTAGGCGCCGAGTAGTTCATCCAGGAGCTTACATTGCTACTAATTTGTCTCAAAACGATGACGATGACGATGACGACGAGAGTGACGATCCTGATGCTTAGGAGGAGTAAGGTTAGTAAGAAGCTGCGGAATAATTGACAGGATATTTTGATGATGAGTGATTGGAGTGGTTATAGTAGATTCCATCACATTTGTGATAATACCTCGATCAAGTGATAGTAATAGTATTATAATTAGTATGCGATGATGAACAAATCTGACTATTGTTGATTACTCTTGTAAGGGTAGGATCTTAAGATGTTTTTTTATTTTTTGGCTATATAATTGCTGGTTCGGCAATATATCTGGTTTTTTTTTTCCTAGATTCTGCTTCAGCATGTTTGATTAAATGCTTTTGTGAACAATCTCGATGCAATGTGAGTGTGGACCATGGAAAAGATTGAGCGATTCTCTCTCTCTGGATGGTATTTCGGTTTTAATTCTCTGCTGATTTTGTTGGTCCAAGAAAATATTTTGATTGTTATGAATGGAGTTGAATTTCTTGTTATTGCCGAGAATGTTTAGCTATAGATATAGGGAAACATTTTCTTGTATGTGAAACAAAAATAGAGCTTATGTGCAACATATGGGTAAGGCACCACACACAACCACTTGAGAATCTTGTGTATGGAATCACCATTTTTTAAAACAGAAGTATTAGCTTTCTTGGCTCTTTTGATGTGATTAACAGGGATGCTATGTGATGACTTTGATGGTGCCTCAAGTAGAGAGGGAAGCTCTTTAATGCGCTCATAATGAGCTGGCTGCACATCTTCGTTTTACCATGTACTTTAATGAATATTTCATAGTGTTAGGAATTTATTTGTTGGCATGGTCTGTGACGGTGTGTTTATTTTGAGTCATTTTTATAGATCTCAAGTGTCAGTGTGGTCTAGTACTTGATGAATGTTTAAAGACATTTTAAGAATGATTTGGATCTAGTGCTTGATAGTGAATTGAGTAGGTTACTGTAACTGCTATGAGACAACGACTTGAGCGGGTTATTAATCTGCGGCAGATGGTTGCAAGACAAAAGTTCAACTCACATAGATCTAGAGTTAATTCAAAGGATAGCCGTGAGTTATTAGCTCATTCTGTAAAGCGACGTAACCTTTTTGCGCGATGTTTGTGCACCTCTTTGTTTGAGAGAAAAGGTTTTGACTGGGAGGTTTCTCCTTGTAGATGGGCTCAACTTCAAAATACATAAGGGGCAGACACAATGGTTCATTTCCTGTAATGTAGAGAGAGCCTTCCTGGTGATTGGATCTTCAAGGATCATGGAGAGAACTACTTTTTGGGGACTCATAAAACATTTCATTGATCTTAATATTTCTATTAAAATTTGAGAAACTTCGAGCCCTTGAAACTCCACCCTCACTGAAGCACACTTTACGTCTAGTTTTCTCTCAGTGGCCTCAAGGAGGTACTATATCCCATGGTAAAGATCTTCCAACCGTCTTCTGTAGCACATGACTTTTGATATTACCAAATTACTGGAACAATCCTTGAAGTGGATAAGAAAACTAAACTTCCATACGAACCCTTTTTTCATTCTTCATTTCAGAAGCCCATCTCTATTACTAATGATAAAACCGCAACCATTCATATACCCTCAAACACAAAACCCTTGAATTCCTTGAGAAATATCATCCTTGCCTTGGATAAAGAGATCTCCCTATTTTATGTGGTCACAAATATGTTCCTGGTTAGAAATACAAAGATGAAGAGTGAACATTCTCACAGCCAATGAGGACATACCCCTTTCCGCAGCAGAACAGAATCCAGACCTCACCTCTAATGGTGAAGAAACTCCAATGGAAGTATCTGTGAATGTTGTCTCTGCCAAGCCATCTAATAGCACTATCCTCATTCTTGGTGAATTTCAGCAGCAGCCAATTACTAGTTGCATAGACGGTGGCAGCACTCAGTTTCTTGGATCCAAAAATTGTAGCGGCTTAACAGTGCACAATTCAGCACACTATTCCCTTGAATGTTACAGTAGCTAATTGGAAAAGAATTCTATGTCTGTATGAATGTGGTCAATTCACTTGGCTAATGCAGCAACACATTTTTGGAGATGATCTGAGAGCCCTTCAGCTCGGAGATTCTGTTATGCTTTTTGGTGTGGATTGATTGAGAACATACAATCCAATATTATGTATTTTTTGATCAGCTACAAATCATATTTCAGAAAGAATGGCTTCAACTCTAAGGCACTTCTGATCCAGTTGCCCTTACTGTGATTTCTGGGCATTCACATCAGAAATTGCTCTAATCTAGATCTGGTATTATTTCTTAATTGTTTTCCATTTCCACAACAGATAACCAGATACCATATTCTTGCCCATTAAATGACTTGTCTGAATCTATGGATATTTTCCTTCCACCTAGTACTCTTCCTCCCCCAGATCACATGACCATCAAGCTCTGTTAAAACCAAACGCACAACTAGAACAATTTTAATCATATATAGTTGTACTCATTACCAAAAATATGAGATTGAGAAACTCATCTCTGACATGCTACAAGCATCCCTCGTACAACCAGGTTCTAGTCCCTTTGCCTCTCCTGCCTTACTAGTTAAGAATAAAGATGGTAGCTTGAGGTTTTTTATTGACTATAGACACGTCAATGCCATCACAATAGAAAAAACAAATCTCGAATTCACATCATAGATGTTCTCTTAGATGGGCTACATGGTGCCCTTTTCTTTTCCTAACTGATCTAACTATTATCAAATAAGAATGCATGAAGCTAATATACATAAAACAAATGTTTTAACTCACCATGGCCATTAAGAATTTATTGTCATGCCATTTGGCCTCACTAATGTATCCATAACCTTCAGGCATTAATGAATGACATTTTTTTCACCCTACCTTTGTAAATTCATATTAGTTTTCTTTCAATGAGCACCTTAGCTACCTCACTTCTTATTTTGTTCTATTGAAACAACATGTCCAAGTTTCTTCTGTCAAAACCAGATCGAATACCTTGGCCTCATTATTTCTGGTCTAGGAGTGGCTACAGTCCCATCCGAAATTATGCCTTACTCATTTGTCAATTCCAAATTTTAAAAGTTCTCTAGGGATCTCTAGGATTCACCGGCTACTATCAGTAGTTTGTTAAACATTGTGGCTCATTAGCCAAACCTTGGACTGAATTGTTGAAGGAAGATCAGTTTCAATGGTCTGAAGATTCACAAGAGCCTTTGAGCATCTTAAAACTGCTATGACTTCTCCTCCTGTCCTATGCATGATTTTTGCTGATCCTTGGTTTTAGAAATGGATGCTTCAAGTAAAGGCATGGGAGCTCTCCTAATGCAAAATGGTAGACCCTTGGCTTTCTTAAGCTTAGCCTTTGAACATAAAACCAAGTCCTTGTCCATCTATGAGTAAGAACTCCTAGCAATACTCATGGTAGTAACTAAATGGCAACATTATCAATTCGTGGATCATTTCATTATAAAAACTGATCATGGAAGTCTTAAACTTCTCTTGGAGCAGAAATTTACTATGTTGTTGCTACAGGAAATCCTATCTAAGCTGTAACTCTTACATTACATATTCAGTACAAAAAAAAAGAGGAGAAGAAATTGGTTGCTGATGCTTATCTAGATGGGACACCTATGCTAAATGTGCTGCTACATCTACCTCCAATCCTATTTAGATTCAGGTGCTTACAGCCAGTTATGCCAATGGCCCCTTGGCAAATTAATTACTCACTTCTTTGGCTGTTAATCCTTTGGCCAGACTTCCATTTTCCCATCAACAAGGTCTTTTACGCCACAAAACTAGTTTGTGTATGTGGGCATGCCCAATGATCTCAGATCAAACATCATCACAGCATTCCATGATTCTCTTATAGGAGGCCATTCCGATGTCACTGCGACCTATAATATGAGTTCTACATTTTTTCTATTGGCTGGGACTTTTGAAGGATGTTCAAAATTATTTTGTTTGGGGATGATAGGCTGTAGACAAATGTAGTTAGTCCCCAAGCTTGTGAAGAGTTTTTGCATAAATAAGCTAGTGGATACTTTATCTCTATTAGAATTTATACATGAGGGATGACCATGGAGTCTGGCTTGTTGTGGAGGAATATGGAGGCCACCTTTGATGCTGTGAATGGATTGGCAGGGGAGCATAGTTAATGAATTTGTACAAGAATGGTGTTTTTACTTCATGAATTACGCAGGTATCCAATGCAGTCCATGGCAATGTGTAACCATGGTTGTTGACGAATTAGCAGCGTCTGTAGTATGCTTGGATAGGGATGCCTATCTGGTTTGTGCTGCTGACAGATATCACCAGCAAAAACATATTGTAGGACCTGTTTGTGTAAACTGGGTCAATAGAAAGCTAGTGAACCCTTTTATATTTTGCCACCACTCCCAAGTGATTGCCCATTGCAGAATCATGAAGAGATGAAATGCATTTGTAGAATAATATTGGTGCCGTTGCACAAGCGGAGCTTATATTTGATGACGTCTCTATTGTTAGAAAATGGTGGTTTTGCATGTGAATTAATTAGGCGACAAGTCAAATCTGGACAATTGTTGCTAGTGTATCTCTCCATACCTTTGATTCCTTTCTTGAAGCCAAGATGATGAGTAATAGCCTATATGGCATAGCATGTTGTATTGTCATGCTATCTGGATAATGCATCTGCTACCACATTGTAAACCCATTCTTGTATTGGATGTACTGTAACCCTAATAGTTTGCCGCTGCTTTTGTGTTGCATGACAGAAGTGAGTTATTGCTGCAACAGGTGCTCCACGCCGTGTTGATCCGTTTTGATGATAAATTGGTTGTGTTGGAGGTGTTGCCTCCATTTTGATACTATAAACACAATAACTAATAATTTTCTCCCTCGTTCGTTGGCATTTCTTGTGATCCAGGACAAAATGTCTTGTCGAGGTATGCAATTGGCGGTCTGTTGTAATGCAGCTCTCATTCCCAATTTTGAGGAATCAGTTTCTATAACAAAAGTTTGAATGAAATCAGGTAGTGGGAGGAACTATGCCTGAGTCATTGCATGCTTGAGGAAATCAAATGCTTGTTGTGCCGCATCATTCAATTGTAATTTGTCATATTTGAAAAGTTTAGTTAATGGCTTGGCAAGGTTACTACATTGTTTAATGAACTTCCTATAATATCTAACATGGCCTAAGAAACCTCTCAAAGGCTTGAGAGATTTAGGTAAGGGTTAGGATACCATGGTCTCTATCTTGCTAGGATTTGTTCCCCCTCCTTGGTTTGAAATAATATGCCCCAAATATTCTAGCTGTTATTATCCAAGTGAGGATTTTGAATGCTTGGCATGAAGATGGTGGTCCCTGAGTACTTGCCAAACATTTTGCAGGTATTTAATGTGGCTATAAACTAGAATGTCATCAAAGAGCACTAATCCAAATTTGTGTATGGAATAGCTACAAATGTGGTTCATCAAGGAGTGGAAGGTGGTAGGGGAGGGAGCCCTAAGAATATCCCATGGATGCATTCAGATTTGATGATAACCCAAGCATAAGTCTAATTTGGAAAAGAACGATGCTCTGTGCAACTAATCTAATAAGTCATCAATGATAAGGAGCTTATCTTTTACTGTCATGGTGTTTGAATTGACAATAATCAACCATAGAAGTGCCAAATATCATCTTTCTTTGTGACCATGAGAGAGGCAAAGGGGCTAGAGCTATGTCGGGTAATAGATGATTGGAGCATCTGTTGAATTTTCTTTTGATTTAATTTTTGGTGGTAATTGAATCAGTAGGTCTCAATTTTACTGGTTTGGCATCCAGTAGTAATGGGATATGCAAACATGAGATCAGGGAGGTGGTGGTTGGAAGGAATGTTGAAGACATCCAGCTACAATAATTACTTATGTAAAAATTGGAGGTTTTGAACCTGGTTACCCTCTTTGGAGATTGTGAATAGTTAAGCTAATAATCCCTGCAATATTGTGACCACCTGTGGAGTGTTCTGCCTGATATACTAATCTTGAGGGAAAATTAGTCAGTCATGACCTGATGTTTAACTCTCCTTTCTTGATGGTCAACTGCAATTGTGAGTTTTGCAAATTCAAGGATAATGGGGACGTATTGACTTAACCAATGAAGTCCAATTAACATATCATAGTAGTCAAGTTGCAAAATTCTAAGGTTTGCTAAAAATGATTGGTCTTGCATTTGCTAAGAGAACTGCTAGGACTTGGAATCGCTGTCCATTATATTCCCTTTAGCAACTGTGACATTTAATGGAGGAAGATTCAGTTGGCTTGGGATTGAGGAAGTTGTGAATACTTCCACTGTCTATGAGGGTAAGAATCGGTTGCTTGTGTGAAAACCCCATGATCTTGATGTTATTGTTGGAAGAATTAGATTAGAAGGCATTAATAGAAATCTCAAAAGAGTCTGCTTATTCCAAACTTTCCTCCTCAGGAATAGAATATGTTTCTTGCTGAAATCAGAAATGCTTCCTCCTCGGCAGTTATGGTATCATACTGTTTGATAGCACATCTGTGACCCGGTGAAAACTTTTCAGAGCATTTCTGGTATAACTCAATGGCACATTTATGATGTAAGATAAGGCTTGTGTTTGGGGCAGGGTTAACAGTTGGTGGCTTATTTTTGGTTTGCAGGATTGAGTGATCAACTCAGGGGAAATAGGTTTAAGGTGGAAGGTTGGTAGTATGTTGATCTACAAAAGGTTTTATGTTTCTTGATGGGTGCTTCTATAGAATGTTACTCGAAGATGGGCCAATTGGAGCTTCTTCTAGAAAAGAAAGGTTAAAAGATCTTGACCATGGGTTTGATTTACTTTAATCCACTTATAAAAGTGGAAATGAGGTTGGACTACAAGAGACCATTTAAGGCCTCTTAGTTCCTCGAACTTTTCCTGATATTCATCTAGACAATGTGTTTGCTGTAGTTTATTGAACTCTGGTTCAACCGCTTCAGAAAAAGATTGAACACCAAATCTTTTTTTGCAGACATCCCCTTGAAGTTCAACCGCATCAGAAAAAGATTGAACACCAAATATTTTTTTGCAGGCATCCCCTTGAAGTTTTCCCATGAGTTGTGGGCTAGAAGGATGGCATTTCCTTGGAACCAAGTGGCAGCCTTGTCTTCCAAGAACATGGAAGTGATCTTGATCTGTTGAATGGGAGGAATGTTCTACAGAAAAAGGTACTTTTGGCAGTTGAATATCCAGTTTCTTGGATTTTCTGCAATTTGGAAAATCGGCAGCAGTGGGTTTCTATTGAATGGTTAAGGTGGGGGGAAGGTTAGGTTGAGGTGATTGAGTGATGGTGTTTGGGTGTGAACCCGGTTTTGCTGGTCATGGTTATGAGTGTTGGAGGAATGTTTAGTTTGCCTCAGCTCCAGGAGACTGTCCATTTTATCATCGAGCTTTCTGATAGTAATAATAAATAATGAATAAAAGAACCAATGCCCATTTGTTTTTTTATTCTCGGTTAACCATTTTAAGATCGTCATCCCTACCCTTACCCCAAAGGGTTCAAACCTTTCTAGTGTAAGTTGGAATATTTTTTTTTTACGTAGGTAGCTAATAATAAAAAAGTTATTTTAAACAAATTCATTTGTTATTGTTATTATTATTATACCAAACACGAGAAAATTGTTCATAATTTAATTTTACTTATTCGAAATTATTAACCAAATAAGAAAATAATAATTCTAAATTTTATCATTACTTTATTCTATTATTCTATTTCTACTTTATTTTACTTTAACAATCGAACGTGGCAAGTGGGTGACAAATGAAGTGAAAGTAGAGAACAGAAGGGAGGGTTAAGGAGGAAATTCAGAACAGGAAGTGAATCAAACAGAGTTATTGTATCATTTCTCAATGGTTAATCTTGTAGAAGGCTCTGTCTATATATAAACAATAAACAACTGGATTCAATTGCTTATACAGACTGATTCTGTCCATGGCAAGTAGCTGGCAACTGCTTTACCAATTCTGTTGTTTAACCTCTTGATCTGTTATTGCTTCTTCTTACAGCTGCTGATATGCTGCTGCTGCTCCCAAAAGCTGCTGATATTTTACTGCTGCTCCCAGAAGCTGCTGAATTCTATTACTGCCTGCTTCTGTTACTAATCTTCAGCTTGTTCTGTTGCCAACATAAATGAAAATATTGATATCCGTATCAGTCGAGGTTATATTGGTGTCAGACATATCAAACAACTCGTATTAAAATCGAATATATCGAGCATGTTGATCTCTTTTTTGAGCAGGAAGGAAGACAAGTGAAGAAGGAAGGCGTGATTTAAATGCAAAGAAAATGAATAATTGGTGCCTGTAAATCACTGGGAGAAGCTTGCAACATTTTCCTAACACAAGATTAGGAGGGTGATATGATGGCGGCGCCACTGGTGTAGGTGGTTGTGGGGTTGATACCCAACTCCTTTTGGCAATGGCATTGGAGGAGCGCGTTAGGGGTGGGGGTTCTGTAAGTTAAAAAATGGTATCTGTAATGTTACTTATGCTAATGTTGTATGGTTATTTAAAAAAATAATAATGCGGGCGGTCTATAATGAGCTCAAATATTATTTTTACAAGGCAAACAATCCATATTATCTGAAGTGATGAAATTGTGAATGTGAATGATTTGAATTCGGATTTCATTTTTCTCTAATATTTTTGACTTAACTCTAACATAATTGATTAATAATATGAACATAGAGTCTGTTTTTTTTATTATTTTTAATTATGAACTAAGAAAAAAAAATCTAGTTTTGTTTTTGTTTTTTTCTCTTCATTTTATATTTTTATGTCCAAAATTACACATTATAATAGGTTATATTGTTATCTTTTTATCAACTGCTGATTATTTTCTATGAAACTCTATCTGTTTAGTTGCCTTATCAACATCATTTTCCTGTTCTCAAGATTCTCGATTTTATAATGGTGTCTTAAAATTCCTAAAGAAAATCTATCGATTCAGAGCCTGAAAATGAAGAGTTCTGTCGATTTATTGTCGTGGGAGATGCTTGATACACAACACATTTAATATGAGTTAATTTTAAATCATCACTGTGACAACCCGAACCTTAATCATCAAATACGGCTTGGATAGCTTACGTTGAAAATTTTAAAACTTAAAATTATTAATTATCCATTATAATTTCAATATTCTTCATGTAAGCAATGGTTAATTCATTCAAAACATCATATAAATATCCAAAATAAAAACTACTAAGATCACAAGTTATAGCCCAAAGAAAACTACCCAACTTCTGTTAATAATATATCTAGTTTGTCTCCTACTGAAAGATAACAATTAGCCTTTAAAATCCTCTTTTCGTGAAAGTCTTGTAGAGAAAGTAAGATTCCTTGCTAGTGCTATATAACCATCTCAAATCTTGAGCCAATAAAATATAATGGTGAGACAAATATCCAACAAATAATAATAATCAAAAGTGTATAATAAATAACAAATATTTTGAATATTAAAAGTATGAAAGTCACAACAGTAACGTGAAATCTAACTCTATCCGAGAAGTTATAACATGTCATAATCACGATTCAAAAGTAAAAGTAAGGTAGGTTACACCGAATCCTTATAATACAAAAATAACAAGATTTACCAATAATAAGTAGAAATTTCCTAGAATTCGACATTAAAATATAAATAGGAATTCCTTAATTCGATTATCAGCGTGAATAACTTAAATACCAAATAATAATAAATATCATGGATTCCATCGAATCTGATTGTCATATAATCTAACACAGATTCTACCGAATACAACTTATGGATTCTTCTAAATCCCTAACTTAGAAGACATTAATAATAACAAGACGTGACAAAGGTACTTTTGGATCTTATTCTACCATTGTGTACCAAGACTGCGTATGTCCCCCCGACGGCTAGGTACTTGCATAGGTTAATTGATACTCGAAAGTTTGACCACCAACCAAATCTATGGTCCCTGAAAACTTAATCTAGTTAAGTACAGATGTCTCACCAACGTACTTATCATCTAACTCACTAGGTACGAAGAATATCTCTATATGTCAAATCCAATATCTCCCACAATAATATTCTTGATATCATACTCTACGATGGTCACATAACTATTAACATCCCACCACACTACGCAATACACCACATCACCACCATGATATGAAAATCAGTATCGGATGATTATAGACTATAATAAAGTGCCGTAAATTTTATATTTCCTAATACCATAGTATTTTTGTATAATCTCATTTATTTTAATCATAAAAAACTAATAATTTAAATACTCACCAAATCGAGTATAACACAGAGAAAGCTTTACAACTACAACAATAGAAGTGTTATTCGATACTAATAAGGATCGTATTCACCCAATCAAGATTAACACAAATGAGGTTATCATCAAAGAGATGGAAAAGATTTATGACATAATGAATATTCAGATAATATCAACCCACTGGCTCACATTGGCCTACTAAGTCCTGCAACTCTAAATGATACCCCTAACATTCAAATCCTCTATTAACCCCAAAACTTAACTCAGTTCCTCTAATATTCGAATAAACCCCCATATTTCGCTATGCACCTAGGCTAGACATTTAATATGAGTCAATGGCTCATCGAGTGTTCATATAAAATTACCAATCTAAATTGCGTTTAATTAAATTAACACTTACTAAGAATTTTAGTGGAAAGGTAAAGACTAAAAACCCACACTTTTCACTTTTGTGTTGGTGAATGGACAGTAAATTTTTAAGATGTTCCCATGATCACTAAATTTCTGGTCATTGGTATCATCAGCAGTTACATATAGCAAATTAGAGAGTGTTTTGTGAAGAACTAACGCGTATCACCCCTTCAAACATACTCAATGAAGAAAGAATAAGATCATAATGTAGATGCTTCAGCCACAATTAGCCACAAAGTCGTGAGCCGAGCCGCTTGCCAGCCGGCTTTATCAACCGTT
>JAOVVI020011730.1:0-12526 GCA_028571085.2 Nepenthes alata | reverse complement strand
TTAAAGCCATACATGGGTCGTCTATATATTCTTCTCTATAGATGTGGTCCAATACTATTTTCTTTTACTATCTGTGAAATATATATGTAATCTTTAAGTTTGTTTAAATAAATTATGATATTTGAATATATTTATCGTAAATTTAGATCAAATAGGTTAATTTTATAAATAATTAAATCCTAAATAATAATAAAATAAATTTTAAATCGAGCGTGATATAACCAGACAGACTATAAAATTTCATAATTAAATAATAATTAGTACAAACAGACTCAAACCTTATCACAGAACCTCAGTGGACAACCGTCCGGATAATATAATCATGACAAGCTCCAAACAGTCGTAAGGAGAAATAATCAAATAATGACCACAACTTATCTATATAATATAATAAATTCAATAATTCTTAATATAGAATTCAAAGGCCTTCACTCGACCAATTCTTAATAACTAAAATATGACCCAATATAGATCCAATCTAAAAAAAATCGAAACACACCCGATACCATCTATCTAAATAGACGTGATACTTACTAGGAAATATGATGTCGCGTCAGATCTCGACCAACTCCTATAATATGTCTAAGCCCTCTATTCTGAATGAAAAAAATAGAAAAATGTGAGTTTAAAATTTAACAAGTATCATATAAATATAATAATTATAACGTTCCCGGCGCACCTGCATGTAGATATTGTCCGCTTTGACATGGGGGAACTTCGTGGCGTCTCTAACCTACAGGCCGAGGCCTAGGAGAACTTCACGGCGTCCCCAGCCTACAGGCCTCACGATTTTGTTCCTTGCAGACGGAGTTTACCGCCCCCAAAACGCATCTACAAGGGGGGAGGTATCCACGCCCTTATAAGGACGCTTCGTTCCCCTCCCATAATCCAATATGGGACACTACAATAATAATTATGTCCAATAAATTAGAAGAATGGTTCATAAATAAATATCAGAATGAATAGTAAATACAAATTTGATATTCAAAAATAGACAACAAATATAAATCTAAAATGCCGATATTAGAAATCCAATCATTAACCCCGAAATAGAATCCGATATCAAAACCAATGGTAATCTCATACTCAAATTGTATATCCATTCGCTCCATCCTGTTGAAACATACTCGCAACAAATTGTGATCCGGAGTCAAATCTTATATGGGTAATCAACGGCTACAATTTAGGCCAACAACTCTCTGCTATCTCATATCATCAGTTCTATTAACCAGGCTACATTTTAACCTTGCAGCTCTTGACCATCTTTCATCATTATTAGTTATATTTTAGGTATACAACTACTCGACCATATTTTATCATTATCGATTACATTTTAGGCCTACAATTACTCGGCCATCTTTTATCATTATCGGCTGTATTATAGGGCTGCTGCTATTAGACCATCTTTTATTATAATCGACTATATTTTAGGCATACAGTTACTCGATCACCTTTTATTATTATCAGTTACATTTTAGGCATATAACTACTCTTCGATCTTTTATCATTTTCAATTATATTTTAGACATACAACACTCGACCATCTTTTAACATTATCGGTTATATTTTAAAGCTGTAACTATTCAACTGTCTTTTATCATTGTCACTACATTTTTGGCCTACCACTTCTCAGCAATCTTTCATCATTATCAGCTACATTTTATGCTTGTAGCTACTCATCTTTTATCATTATTTACTATATTTTAGGCATACAGCTTCTCATCTATCTTTTATTATTATATCACATATTGGCCCACTAGGGTCTCAGACCACTATAGTCCCACACATATATTGACTCACCCGGGTGTAAGGTATTAATTTTTAAAATATAGTAAATATGAGTAATTAAATTAAAATAAGTGGATCGAGGTCTAAGGACACGGGAGGAAGTGGATCAAAGGGCCAAAGACTCAAATTTGGTGGAATTGAGAACCGGCATTATAATCTCAAAATATTAATCTATAAATATGATTCAGATTTTAAATGATGGCAATCTCGGGGTGTTAAATTAATATAATAAATTTAATATAATCTCGGGATGTTATACTAAATGAGTAAGTAATATGTTTTGGTGTCAGAATCGAGCGGCAGTGCCGGCCGAATCGTTGAGCGCAGCCCAATAGGCTAGCTCCTGCCAGGCGCTCGAGCGCCCGTAGCAGGTGCCGATTACAAAGCAGGCGCGCCTATTGCACGTTGCAGACCGCGCTCAAGCATCGATCCATGCAAAAGCCGCGTCGAGCCTTTTAACTGTTGCTGCGATGCAGTTTGTGGGGGAAATGAAATCGAGGGCTTTGGACAAGGAGAGAGAGAGGAGGAGGGAGAAGAGAGAAATGATGAACGAAGGCTCTCGGGTTTGATTTTGACATGTAGTTTCTCCAATAGCAGGAATGTGATTCCTTATAATTTAGAGCGATGGCTCATTTGGAAAAAGATTGATTGATGTCTTGAATGTGTGTTGCTTCATTGGGTCTAGCTGCATCTGGAAGGGTAATTTGACAAGTGTTTCTCTAGATTGTAGCACCGTGAGGTGTTTGACTTAGAGACGATTAATATCCGTTAAAATGGGTCATTCGAGGGTAGCTTTTGAGAAATTAAGGATTAGTTATTGACCTTTTTATTTGGGTTGTCCCCTGATGGGTTTAGTAAGTTCAGTAAAGTGTGATCTTTTGAGGAAGCTCTAGGATTGTATTTCTCTTGACTTATCTGGGTGGTTTCCCTGAGTTAAGAGGATGTAAAGCCTATGACTAGAATTACCTTACCCATAGTTTAGGGTTGGCTATTAAAGTCCTTACTTTGAGGATTTATAGGATTTCTTATAGAGATTGTTATTGTGCAATGAACCCTATGGACTGAGAGGTGGTCTTATAGGAAGAGATGGCCATTCAACAATATAAGCGGGTAGATTCGCTGGAGAATAGTAATTATAAGTTTCAATGTCAGTCGTAAAGAGTCAATTAAGTGGTAGTATAGATCAGTGAGGTCGTTGGAGGTTATACTTATGAGATGTACCATCAGTCAAGAAGAATATTATTGTCGATAATTAGATGACGAGAATCTTCAGATTGGGTATATCTTGGTGCATCATAGGAGTTATTGTAGGGTGAATCTCGAATAACTCCTAATATCTTAGGGAATGGGGTGCTCTATCCTTGGTTTTAGAAAGGAGAGTTGCCTCATACGTAGTAAGGTCATGAAATTATTAGATAAGAAATTCTCATATTTTCAGTTCGATGATATTAAGGACAGTAAGAATAAGGGGTACCATTTGAATATTGTGAAATTGGCAGACTAGGATAGCCTATTTATCGTGAATTTGTGTGATTTGACCAGAATGTATAAGTTTGCTTGTTGATATGCCAACAAGACGATAAGTTTGGCAAGTATTCGAATTTGAGGTTTTTGGGTGATTGCTCAATTGTGTTACCTAAGTTGATTATAATCTAGAGATTTTAACCTCGCTTTAGTTGTATTTATATTCTTAGGATTTTTCTTAGGTTCATAATTGTCAGGTAACCTAGGAGTCTGATATGAATCAATGGGTATGAGTTATAAGAGGATTCTTAGTGTCTTGGTATGTGGATGCAGAAGAAGCATGTGGACCCTTAGCTCAGAAAGTTTGGAATGGGGTTAAGGTTCCAATAGAAGATCATTCGCGTGACGTAGGAGGTATCAAGGTGAGAGCCTATTAGTTTATTTGGGATTTTGTATTAAGTGGGAGAAGTATTCAATAATTAGGCTTACATTTGAATTTGAGTAAATTATCGTGATGTCTCCTATGTACCGATAAATGAAGAAGTAAGTTTATAATTAGGTTTAACCATTGTGGGAGGTTAGGAATTCATTTTATAGCGAGTTTTCAATCTCATTTTTTTTAGATAAAGGGTATTAGGCGTTAAGGATCATAATGATTTGAATGATTAAAGTTCGTTAGAAAGAATCGTCTCTCCATGAAAGTGATTTGAGAGTGCGTAGGCAAAATTTGGAAGGTCTATCCCCCTATTGTTAAGTTTTGGGGATTGTTAAATTTCGAGGACAAAACTTTTATAAGTGAAAAATAGTGGTAAGATATCAATTTTTGAAACGTAGTAAATATGAATAATTAAATTAAAATAAGGTGATCGAGGTCTAAAGATATGGGAGGAAGTGGATCTAAGGGCCGAAGATTCAAAATTGGTGGAATTAAAAACCGGTGTTATAATCTCAAAATATTAATCTATAAATATGATTCAGATTTTAAATGATGGTAATCTCGGGGTGTTAAATTAATATAATCAAATTAGGGTCGGGATATGCAAAATGATATGTTTCGATGTTGGAATCGGATGGTGGTGCCGGGCAGATCGCTGGGAGTGCAGCCCTGCAGGCCGGCGCCTGTCGGGCACTCAAGCTCCCGCAGCATGAGCCAATTCTAGAGCAAGCGAGCATGCTACGCGCCGCGTAATGCGCTCGAGCGCCGATCTGCGTAAAAGCTGCATCGGGCTTGTTAACCATTGCTATGACGCAGTTTGGGGGGAAATAAAATAGAGGGCTTCGAGTAGAGAGAGTGTGGGAGGGAGAAGAGAGAGAGAGGAGGAACGAAGGCTCTTGGGTGCAATTTTGGTTTCGGCCTAGTTAGAGAAATTGTAGATCGAGTCGAGATAAGTGCATTAATACCATTTTCTTCCATCCTTTTTGATTTTTATTCTATTCTTTTCGGGTATTATTATCTCGATACCCGACTCATATATGTATATGTGATGCTCGTGACTTGATTATACATATATATGAATTGTATGTCTGAATTTGTAGATTTCGACTGATTTTAACAGTAAAACCCTAACCTCACGTCCGGGTGGTTTTGGCCTCTAAATTTTGGGGCTTTTACATAAATTTAGTCTAGAATATCATTACTCATATCCTATATAAGTTAATTATCGATTGGATATCCAATTTGATAGTTTTATGTGTGTTTTCGTTCGTTGGAACCCTAGGTTGCGCCCGGACCTTATTTAAGCATTTATTTTAAATTTTATGCATAAATTGGCTTGAGATTATGATTACCCATGTCTTAAATTTGGTAATTTACTCATTGGATGCCCGAATTTTTGAGAATCGTCTGATATGCATAACTAGATACTGTTCACGCGTGAGTACTGTTCACGCGTGAGTACTGTTCACTTAAGCCTCTTTGGTAAATTTTACATAATTCTCGTATTATTTAATTGTTAATTAAGTTGCAGATATATTTGCATCTGTCTAACTGTTTACTTTGAAAAATGCATTCGTTAACCAATGGTGAAGAAAATATTATCTGAAAGCTTCTATGGTTATAATTATCTCTCGATGGTAAGAAATCTTATTTATTCCTATATTTATGATATTCGTATATACAAATTAAGTTATGAGAAATCCGACAAAAAGATAAAAATTGTTCAAGTATTTGAAAAAAAGTTTCACAATTAGTTATATGATGGATTTATTCTCCCGGATTGAGACATTGTAAAGGAATTATGGTGGAACTTCCCTCAAAAAATAATAAATCATAAAATTAGGATCACGAATTTATATTACGGAGGGTGATATCTCTAGGCATGTCATTGGTATTACAGTAGAGATTCAAGGATTATCCTGACCGCGTATTATAGTGGGTAATACTTTTCGTCAGTCTAGGGATATTGTTGTGGAAGGACAAGGACTACCTTTGGATCTCGGGGGACATGGGGGTATATATGATGGCTGAATAGTTACAGGCCTGAAATGTAGTCGATATGATAAATGATGGTCGAGTAGTTATAGGTCTAAAATGTAACCAATATACTTTAGAATGTGTAGAGTAACACATTCTTTCCATCGTTCTCCAACACCTTTAACTAGTAAGGGTTACTGGCCCTCATCCGCAAATATAAGTAATTATACATAATTTACATCCCAAAGAAAAGAAGAATAAAACGTGAAAAGTTAATTGTATTCTAAAAGTATATCGGATCATATCTTATATTTACGCATCATCGTTATACTCGTATATTCCTCTTCTACTTTATTTTACTTATATTGTTTATCGTTTTAATTATATTAGACTTGATGAGCATTTGGCTCACCCTTATTTCTCCGTGTCTTTAGATTAGCATGGGTCTGTTATACCCAATAGGACAGTGTAGAGATTTGAAGTGGATTACTCTGAGTTTGGAAGATCATATTGAAGATTTCCATTTTGAGTTTTATTTATGTCATGAAAAAATTATATATATTTATATTTCTTTTAAAAATCTTAATATATATTATACATATAACTAATGATTAGATAGTTTAGTTTTTACGGTATTTAAATTTAATATACTTTTGCAAGTTATTATGGCTTGTAATAGGTACCCAGTGACATCTCTTTTTTACCAATATTGTATTTAGATACACATTGTTGGAGCCACGAATAATATGTGGCAATTGGATCCAGTGAGGAGTTGTTGTATGTTATCGAATTGAGGGATTGTTTGGATGTATTTCGTTTTGTACAGAAGATTGTACGGGTTTTGTATTAATTTGACGGCGGTATTATAGACGAAATTCTGTCAGATTTTTGGTAGAAAATACGATCCGTCATTATCTTTTATTATTATCGGTTACATTTTAGGCTTGTAACTACTCAACCATCTTTTATCCTTATCAATTATATTTTAGACCTACAGTTACTCTACCATCTTTTATTATTATCGGTTGCATTTTAGACTTGTAACTATTTAACCGTCTTTTATCATTATCGCTATATTTTAAGCCTGCAACTACTTAACAATCTTTAATCATTATCAACTACATTTTAGGCCTACAGCTACTCGACATCTTTTATCATTATTAGATATATTTTAGCCATGCAGTTACTCGTCCATCTTTTATTATTATATCATATATCGGCTCACTAGGGTCTCATACCACTATAGTCCCACATATATATCGACCCACCCGGGGGCCTCAGACTAATATGGTTCTACACACATATTGACCCACCAGGGTCTTGGACCACCGCAGTCCCATACACGTATATCGACTCACCAAGGCTTTCCCCAAGGCCACTACACATTACTCTCACTCTTGTCCTTCACCATCTACATCTCTATCGGCCGAAACCTCCTTCCTCCATGCGAAAGTTTTGACTGGCACAACCCAAAGCTGCCACTTCTTGGCCAAACTCTTGTACAATTACTTTCAGATACCAGAAAAATCCTCTAAAATTACGTAAATCTTATATACATGTACCAAATAAACAACTAGAGTGTATAAAAATAAATACATATTAGTAAAATTTTTAAATAGCAGTCAAAGCACATCAGATACTGAATTAGATCAAATATAAGATTTATAAATGATTGCGGTGACCTTATACAAATCAAATTTAACAAAAGGTTACTCCAAAATATCCAAATAGCTCCTTCTCTCTCATTATGTGTGCACTTTTTGCACCTCTACTTCCCTCTCTCTCTCTCTCCCCTGCTTTCTCGTGTGCCCTTCCTCTCTCTTTCTCCTCCTCCTTTCTCTCTCCCTCCTCCTCATTCTCCCTCTTGCGCGCAGCTCCCTTTCTCTTCTCTCCCTCTTCCTTCTTTTCTTTTTTTCTCTTCCCTACTTCTACTTCTGCCACACTGCTTTCCCCCCTTAATAATAATAATATTATTATTATTTTTTCTTTTTTCTCTTATTTATTATCCAATCGGTACACAAATATCAATGCAAGCATATCTCGAACGTAAACCCACTGAAATCGGTGCTTAGGCTATGCTTCTGGAACTAGCCCTACTGATCCGGATATCTTTCAAAATTTTTTAATATTTAATTAAATATTTTAAATACATTTAATTAACCAAAAACCAAAATTAATGTCAAAACAATCTAAATAAGGATCTAGGGTGATATAATATTAGTTTCATTTATTTTCTTACGATGATTTTTAATAAAATATAAAATTGGATGAACTTTATAATAAATGTTCAAAACTTTATATATTAAAACAAATATATATAACTTACTTTACTTTTTACTTCCTTCTGCCGACATTTACTTCCGTCGGGGGGATCATCTTTCTCATCTGAGCCGTCGGATGTAAAATTCAATGGCCCACGCGTGTTAGATGGATAATATAACGTGGACCGTCCGATTTTAAATTTAATCGGACGATCCACACGTGTTTGCTTCAAAACACGTGAGCCGTCGAATTCGCATCCGACATGCCAGATTAAGAGAAGGACAGTCATTTTCCACAGGGTAGAAGGACGTCCCCCCAATCCAACATTTACTTCTTCCCATTCCCTCCATAACGCCGTTGTTTAGATTTGTTTTCCTTGCGGCACCAGTAACGACAACAACCGGTGCCGCTCCCATTGCCACAGCCAACCGACAACACCAATCGATTTCAATCGTCGTCTATTAGACGGATAATGTATCGATTGCAACCGACATACGGAAACGTTTCGTAGTTCTATTAGTGTCGCCAAAATCTGGCAACTGATCACGTCGGCCGGCGACAATCGGCGATAGGTTCAATAAAACGGCAATATTTCAGGCGGCCAAATGGCAGATTTGGAGAAAGGCAATCATAAAGGCGAAAATCGGGATGTGGGATAGGGAGCCATATAAATCCTAAATTTCCCATAAAGAGAATGCTACTGACATGCAAAATGTCGACGGGTTATGTTACGGGCCTAGCCACCAGAGAGCCAACCCAGCCCACAAACCCAGTTGGCCACCCTCTCATAGACCCAGTTGGCCGCCCTCTCACAGACCCAGTTGGCCGCCCTCTTAGGGAGCTCCGCCGCAGTAGCCGGCCAACACGGACACCCGAGAAATATTACGATTTCATCCGACCCTAGGATATTCTGTTATTTTTATTACTATTCTGTTATTTTGTTATTTTTTTCTGTGGGCCCGTTTTTCCATATTCTGTTATTTTCTTATGTTATTTTGTGCAACTATATGAATGAACAGAACGACCTCTGAGGCTAAGAAAATTACAACCAATTCTCTCCTGTCTGTTCTGTGTTCTTCTTTCCCCTTCTATTCTCTGTGCTTCTCTTCTCTCCTGTCCAAATTCTCCCTTCCCTTCGTCTGTAGATCGGCCTTCTGTTGCTCAAATCCTCGTTCGATCTATTATTGCCTGCAACAAAGGTGCTCTCATTGAGATTGAACATGGCCGAGGGCGTTCTGACTCGCTCAAAAGCGCACGATGAAGCATTTGCCGGCATGGTAAAAGAGGTGAAAGATGTTGTGGCTGTCGTTCAACAACATTCCGATGAGAACGCAACATATAAAGCTGACACAGAGCACATCAAGCAATCTATTGCAGAGATTAATCTTACCCTAGCACGAATGGAACGATTTACCTTGACATTGACACTTCCTCCGCTCCTTCCCACGCCGACCGTAAGTTCTTCCTCCTTCACAGTGCCAAAGTCGACGCCGTGTGACAATGGCCCCTCCCTGTCAACTGTAAACAGCTACGGGGTTTCTTGGGACTGGCGGGATACTACCGACGCTTTGTGGCGAGATACGCCCAGATTGCCGCTCCACTTACACAATTACTACGCAAAGAGGCGTTCATTTGGGGCGATGAAGCTACATCTGCTTTTGAATCCCTTACAAATGCACTTAGCTCCACCCCTATTCTGGCTTTACCAGATTTCTCCCAGCCCATCATAGTGCAAACAGATGCTTCAGGTAATGGCGTCGGTGCTGTCTTGGTGCAAGCAGGACGACCCTTAGCAATTATCAGCCGCCATCTACGTCCAAAGCTGCAGATTTTATCTACATATGTCCGTGAGCTTTATGCCGTCAGTGAAGCGGTTAAGAAGTGGCGCCAATACCTCATGGGAGCCAAGTTTGTTATCCAGACACATCATCAGCCCCTTCGAGCCCTGATGACACAGGCCGTGCATACTCCGGAGCAACAAAAATGGATCACCAAATTAATCGGATATGATTTTGATATAGTGTACCTCCTAGACAAGGAGAATGGCCCGGTGAACGCTCTGTCTAGGCAGCGGGAAGAAAATAGCTATGAACAGAAGGGCAAATGCTATGCGCTAGAATTGGTGTTGAAACCCATCATAGCACTGTTTGCAGCTCTGCGAGAATACTACAAGAGACAGCCGTCCGCAACTACGCTGATTAACTCCATCCTCAATTGCCCAAAAGAATTTGAGCACTATACGGTTCGGGATGGACTGATATTCTTTAAAAATCGTCTTTTCATTCCCCCTGAGTCAGCTCTACAAGAATTTGTTATGCATGAGTATCACAGCTCCTCGGTGGGGGGACATGCTGGCATGCAGCGCACATTGGCAAGGATTTCAACTTCCTTCTATTGGCCAAGACTACGGACTGACGTCCGCCGATTTGTTTCTACCTGTGCTACTTGCCAGCAGATCAAGCCTCTCAACACGCCATCGGGTGGACTGCTCCAACCTCTTCCGATCCCCGGACGAATATGGGAGTCCATCTCTATGGATTTTATCACGCATCTTCCGGCGTCCAAGGGCCGCACTGTGATTTTGGTGGTCGTCGATCGCTTGTCCAAGCATGCGCACTTTTCTGCCATGAGCAGTCCCTTTACCGCAATAGACCTCACTGCTGTGTTTGTTACTGACATCTGCCGTCTTTACGGGTTCTCAAAGGATATCGTCTTTGTCCGTGATCCGATCTTTATGAGTACCTTTTGGCAAGAGTTATTCAGACTACAGGGTACATCCTTCTCGACCAGCAGTGCTTATCACCGTCAGACGGACGGTCAAACGGAAGTAATAAATCAATGCTTAGAAGATTATCTCCGCAGCTTCGTCGCTGACCACCCGGTGACTTGGGGGCAGTTCCTTCCTTGGGCTAAATGGCACTACAATACAACATAGCATTCAGCCATTAAAATGATGCCTTTTAAAGCATTTTATGGCCGGCCACCGCCCAACCTTCAAGATTATACATGGGGCACTTTGCCAATAGCTGCAGTAGATGACCTACTCTTCGACAGATCCACTGTCCTTGCTGCCCTTAAGGCCAACCTACAACGGGCCCAATTGCGAATGAAAAATCAGGCAGACGCGCATCGCACAGATCGAGAGTTTCAACCGGACGATTGGGTCTTCGTCAAACTGCAACCTTATCGCCAGACCACCGACGCTCGTCGCCCGTCCCACAATATGGGCCCTTCCGGATAGTGGACCGCGTAGGTTCCGTGTCCTACCAGCTGCAATTGCCCATCTCTTCCAGAATTCACAATGTATTTCATATATCACTCCTCAAAAAATGTCGGGGCGATCCTGCCAATCACCGCGTGGACCTTCTGGCCGAAGCGGTGGGCTCTCACCCCCTGGTTTTTCCCACGCAACTGGTCAGTTTTCGCAGGACGCTGCAACAAGGGAAATTAGTACTACAGCTCCTGGTTCAATGGCACTCCCACACTCCAGATGAAGCCACTTGGGAACCAGCGGCAGACCTTCAACAGGATTTTCCCGAGTTCCACCTTGAGGACAAGGTAATTTTTGATGCGGATGGGTATGTTACGGGCCTAGCCACCGGAGAGCCAGCCCAGCGTCCGGCCAAGCCCACAAACCCAGTTGGCCGCCCTCTTAGGGACCCAGTTGGCCGCCCTCTTAGGGAGCTCCGTCGTAGTAGCCGGCTAACCTAGGTACCCGAAAAATATCACGATTTCATCCGTCCCTAGGATATTTTGTTATTTTGTTGTTAACTCATGTGGGCCCGTTTTCCCATGTTCTGTTATTTTCCTCTTCTGTTATTTCGTGCGACTATATGAATGAAACAGAACGGCCTCTGAGGCTAACGAAATTACAACAAATTCTCTCCTGTCTGTTCTGTGTTCTCCCTACCCCTCTATTCTCTGCGCTTCTCTCCTCTCCTGCTCGAATCCCCCTTCCCTTCGTCTGTAGATCGCCCTTCTACCGCTCAACTCCTCGCTCGATCTGCTGTTGCTTGCAACATGTCTTCTTTGTCATTTGGGTGCGTGGAGTAGCAAAGAGAGAGAGCAGAAGATGCCTGCTGCTATCATTGTCGTCTCCATACCACCGCTTTTTCTTGTCACTGTTGTCCACCGTCACTGTTGGAATCCGTTAGTACTGTTAATCATTGAACAAGGTAAGTAAAATTATTCCCTTTCATTTACAAGTGAAATTATCCCCTCTCTTGACATCAACAGCCACTTTTCTTTATTAAAGTTGAAATCTGGTTGTTAGTCGCCGAGATTATTTCGTGGGAAACAATTATTTTGGGTCGAAATTGAAATAGTAGAAAAATAGAGTTTCGTGCCCTGTTCGGCGGTCGGCTGTATGCACAGTAAGGAATGAATTGGGAATTGGGTGTTGCTGAAATTAGGGCTTGATAATTTACGGAATTATGTTACAATTTCTTTTGATTTACATATTTAAAGGTGAAGGTTGAGATTTCCTTTGCCCTGATGAGAATCGGACGAAATGTGACTCTCCCATGTCTGTGCTTATATTTGCAAAAATGGATACGGTGATGGTGGCTATAAATAAACACACACACATATATATATGGG
>JAOVVI020011729.1:0-12526 GCA_028571085.2 Nepenthes alata | reverse complement strand
GAGACAAAACTTTTGGTTTATCAGTACTTTTGGGTGGAGTCCACCTAGTTTGGGTGCTAGCCCACATGTGTTCATCCATAGATTTGATGAATGCTCTCATCCGAACTTTATAATATGTATAATTACTCCTATCAAAGAATGGAGGCATGGATAGAGATCCACTTGTATATATCTAGATTTTACGGTTGCGGATCGAGGTGAGGTTCTGATACCAATTGAAGGGAACTTTTTATCCCAAATTATAGAAAAGTTTTGACCCCTTAATAAATTACGAAAGTAATAAAAAAATAAATATTTAATATACGTAAAGAATATTTAAATCTAAATGAAGCAAAAAAATAAGTATAAAGTATAAATTAATTAATAATAATATAAAAACATAATTTTTGGTAATATAGAAAAACTTCGATAGCCATGGTTATCGAGTAAAACCCTCCAGGTTTTAACGGTCAGGGAAGATATACACTATAAAAATTAACTTAGAGATTAGATGGTAACAACGCGCTAACCTACCCGACTTACTTTCGTCACGTGATCTCTACCAAGAAACTCATTGAATTTGCCCGTGGCAATAAAATTGGATGTCTTTCGATCTTCACGTCAATCTTTCCTCATGAACCGTTTAAAATTCCAAACACCACGGGAACCCCTTCTTTATACTACCAACGACGCCAATGAAGATAGATGGGTAGGTCAAGTTGTAAACAGAATGGTGAAAGTGGTGAGAAAATTGTAACACAAGAACACAATAATATAATTGAGGTTTTCTCAAATAAAGTAGTGATTAAATACTATAATTGAGGTTTTTTCAGAAACCCTACGCGCGCTCGCCGCGCACTCGAGCGTCGGTGCAAGGGGTAAAATTTTTGAACGATTTTTAGCGCCATCTATAAATACTAGACTATGTTTTTGAAACCCTAAGGACTCCAAGCACGCCAAAGCCTCTGTTGATATATTGTGGAGCCATTAAACTTGAGAAGAAATCCTTTCATGCTCAATTGATTTAGCTTCTCTTGAGAAAACTCAACATTAGAAGATTGTTCTTTATGCTCATATAAGTTTTCTCACAAACTTCTTTTTACATTCAAACGTTTGGATCCTTCTACCTTCGTTGGAGACGTAGGTGCGTTCAAAAAGGAGACTCGATCGTGATCGATAATTCAAGTTGTTCGAGGGAAGATTGACGTGAAGACCGGAAGGTGTCCGATTCTGTTGTCGCGGGAAAATCCAAGGAGTTCTTTGGTAGGGATCACGTGACGGGAATAAGTCGGCTAGGTTAGCACGTCGCTACCACCCGGTCTGTAAGTTGATTTTCATAGTGCATTGCTTCCCTGGCCGTTGAAGCCCGGAGTATTTTTTTCGATTACCGTGGGTATCGAATTTTTACTTCGTCACCAAAAATTATGTCTTTATCGTTATTGTTCATCATTATTTATATTGTGCATGCTTGTTATCTCGTTAGCATCTAATTCTAAATATCATTTACGTGTATCGGATATTTAATTTTTTTTGCTTCCGCTATAATTTTTACGGGGTCAAAAACTTGATTGTTCACGTAAGCACCAAAAAGTACTTTTTTCATATACTATGAAAATCAACTTATAAATCGGATAGTACCGACGTGCTAACTTAACTGACTTATTCCCGTTTTGTGATCTCTACCAAGAAACCCATTGGATTTGCTTATGACAATGAAACATGACGCCTTACGGTCTTCACATCAATCTTTATTCATGAACCGTTTGAATTGCTGAACACCACCGGAACCCCCTTTCCATGCTACCAACTCGCTAACGAAAGTAAACAGGTAGGAAGTGATACAAGGGTAAAGTAAGAATAGTGAGAAAAATCTAGACAAAACGGTACAAGAGTATAGCTTTAGTTTTCTCAAATAGAACTATATTAAAGTATAAAGATTTGAGTTTTCTCTAAAATGGGCGTCAAAATATACAAGCAAGAGGTAGGAGAAATGAAATAAATCGGGAATATATAGGGAGGGTCAAAAACCTAATTAAAAAATATGACTGTTGGTGAAATCCGCGTCGCACTCGAGCACACGGCGGGCACGCCTAAGGTTCCAAGAGAAACCTCCCAGGCACTTGAACGAGAAGAGAGCAAGTTGCTAGCGGAGGTCCACTGGTTTCGGCGCTTGAGCGCGCGGCAAGCAAGTATCAAGCACATGCTCACTAGAAACGGGGCTCGAGCAAAGATGGGTGAGTTGCAGGCGTATGCTCACAAGAAACGGGGCTCGAGTACATAGGGGGCATGTAGCGGGCAGCAAGGTGTTGGAAACGGGGCTCGAGTGCACGCAGGCGTGTAGCAGGCGAAGGTCATCGGGAATGGACAACCACTGAAATATGTTGATGAAAATCTTCAGACTAATACATCTTGATATCGACAGCCGACCAAATATGATTATAGAATGTACCATCACAGAAATGACCCTAACATATCTGTTCAACACCAATAAAAAAAATGAAAATAACTGCTAATTTGTGAGTTATTTTTACTTTAAATTCGGTAGTTGGACCAATATTCAACTACTGGGATGAAATAAAAATCTAAGTCAAATGTGATAATCTTCTGAGCTATATTTCTTTGATACCTACTTCATCAGTCTGCCACTATGAAATTGCTGCTTGCTTCTTAGGTGCAAACTCTAATAGCCTATCCATTTTATTAAAAAAATAATGTAAAAGAAAAGGAGAACCATAACTAATGACAGAATATATGTAGGCATGTTGGGTTTATGAATTGAAAAATATATGAAATTTCTGAGAGGGCTAGGATGTCAGAAATTTTAGTCGGGTTATAATGATAACAACTATTACTCCATGTTATTGATGCAGTTTCACTCAAATCTGTCAAGATCAAAGCCCTTATAATCATGAAGTTTCAGGTTTAATTTCCAGACAAACAAAACTCCTTGATTGACATATGACAAGCTACTACTGTATTTTTGTGAGGGTGGAGCGCAGCATACCTACAGACACAGATACACAAACACACGCACACACTTTCAGGTAGTAATTCTGTCCAACAAGCCCACATTCATGAAGCATGTTGAATCGGATATAAGTTTTGGTGGTGAATAGGTAATCAAGGGAGACAGACGTATGCAATCTCCATGTTCCCTTTTCGTACGGTTTGGTGATATATTTCCAAGAGCATTTTATTGAGTTTCATTTGTTGAATTTAAGGACAATCTGTAGGTTCATTATTGATTCGTATAGAAGCGAGGAGAATTGCAACATATGTAGGTAACATTGTAATATGTAGGGGGCGTGAACAAGCTGGATTTTAAACGCTGTATGGTTTGCATTCTTGCCAAGCGGATATATTCGGGTAGCCAGACGCCATGAAAAAGACCGATGAAGAGAGGGAATAGGCTTTAGTGTACACTACCGGTTGTTTATCATAATAGAGGCCAATCCCTCTCTCTCTCTTCTTCTTCTTCTTCTTCTGGCAAATAAGTTTCAGGGTACACTTTTTGATTTTATTTTTGTATTAATGTTTTATTGTTATTTGTGAGAAATTGACTGAATTCAATACAGGGTTGATATACCTTATTATGAAATGCCTCAACTTATAGGGCTCAATACAAGGTTGATTTATGTCATTATGAAAGCCCTCAATTTATAGGCTATGTTTGACTAATAAATAAAAAAAATACATTTAATGATATTCTATTTTGGTACGTGAGAAATTATTTTAAATATTTGAAAGTACTAATAAATGAATAATCTATACTAACTCAAACAAAAACAATAATTTCGAGCATCTCCCTCTAAATTAAAAATTATATATTTATAATTGAGTTTGAAAATCAATTCACAAAAAGTAAAGTTCTGATGATGTGAAGGCCTATCACTGACAATTCTTTGCCAAAAATGAACCCGGAACAATCCATGAATAGAAATACAAATCCAACATAGCGTAACTTCCACGATATAATAATCTATCTATGATCATATACCAGTCTATTGCTATTAATACCTGCTTGAACTCTTATTGGCCACTCATTAACTTGTTGGACTGTAAGTGTTACGGACCTTATTGCTCAAATTTATCAAACGTTGTCAATTTACTCAACGAGTGTTTAAGCGTTAGAACATGTTACGGGTCCCTATGAAAATATTACTTAGAATACATCGTCCAGTTATCAGCCCAAATGGAAGAGCAAACGGCAACCCCGATAGTCCTTAGAGATTATATTTATCATTCCATATTATATTATTTTTCATATTTTATTTTTCCTATTTGTTATGCTCGTTATTTCCTTTTCAGTTATTTTGTGTTATTGTCATTAGGTTGTTGCTGATTGGTTATAAGCCACGGCTGCCCACTTCTTATAGTTGTAGCCTGATTACTGTTGAAAAGAGAAAAAAAATCAACATTTTGTTGCTTATCTCTCATCTCTCTCTCTCTCTCCGAAACTCCCCTCCCGGTTTTTCCCCTCCTCTTCCCTCGTTTTCCTCTTCTCCCCTTTGTTTCTCTCTATTTCATCTTCTGCCAAACTCCCCTCCTCTGCCGACTACTCTGACTTTGCAGTCATTCCTCACTTGTTGGTGTCGTCACCGATCGTGTACGTAACATTGATACTTTCATTGAGACAACAGCTAAGACAATGACGACTGATGAACAAGCACCGTAGGCGCTCGAAGTTGCCATTGCAAGGCTGTCGACGGAGATGAAGAGTGTTGTCGTGGTTGTCCACCGGCAGACAACGACCATCCGACAACATGCAGAACGAATCGTCGAAATTACTTCCACCACCATGACTATTCAGCGCTCCATGGTTGACATTCTGTCATCGCTCAACAGAATCGAGCAAAACTGGTCAGTAAATCCTTCCTCACTCGTAGCTTCTCCATCTGTGATTTTCCATCATTCATCATTACTTCCAACCACCACAGCGTTTATCCCATCTTCGACCACGATTCCACTTCCGCATTTACAAATCCCAACCCAAACCTCACTTAGAACGCTACCAACTCCACTAGGCACCACTACCGCTCTTCATCTTCCCTTACCTCAACCAAAAATTGTGCCCTTCATTACATTCGTGCTCCCACAGGACAACCGCATGACTAGCTTGGCGATCCCATGTCAACTGTATCATGACATCTTATGGGCTCCCATGGATTACCCATCAAATTACCCTCATACCCACAAAAGAGGGTTCTCCGAGCAGGATTAAAGGCTGTTGCACGCACTCCTATAGCTTTAGCTATCGCAGATCCAACCATTTTCAAAAGTTTCTAAATTCCAGAACTAAACAGTCATGTCTGCTGAACCTTCACAACATTAGCAAGCCCACCAGAAACAACCCAGCGTCCATCAAGAGTGAACTTAATAAAATAAATCCCAAGACCATGGCCCTTGTGCGCAGAGCCAGATAGGTAAAACTCTCCAAATAGGTAGAACTGTACATCAATAAAATTAGATCTGTGACTAGTGAGAGTCCAAGCCATCTTAGCTTCTTGTGGATCCCACAGCTTTATTACACCGGCTAATGCTCTAGCAAGCACGCAAACCTCTAATGAGCCAAAACCACACTCGTAATTGGTAAATCTTTTCCCCTCATTGAGCCTGTGCCTCCAGGCTGTTAGTTGCTCGCCTTCTCAAATTTGCTTCCTCGAATCCCAATCATACTAACAATTTTTGTCCCTCAATGGAGGAATTAATTTATTGTCTAAGACCCGAGCTATGTTGGGGTGGAGAAAATCAAATGAAAAGTCAAGTTCAGAGGGGACAGTGATTGGTGCTATAGCCGAGTTGATGTGAGTGGGTGATTGGGTAAGTGGTGGAGGGGATGGATAAGGTCACAACGCATCCCTTATTTCTTCCCCCAGTTCTATGGAATCTGGGAACAATACAAGCGATAATAATAGGGACTCACATTGAATTGCCATTTTTTTAAGAGTTTTTGGAGGGACAGTGGAGGAAGAGGGAGATTGGAGTGAGACCTCCAAGGTGTGTACAAACTACTTGGAGGGCGGCAGGACACTATCGGTTCTATTAATTAGACATGGAATGGAAGTAAAAATTTGGATCTGGTGGTAGTAAGGGATGGAGCTGAGGAGTTTGGGGTAAGTCTTTCAAGGTGAGAGTTGTGAATGATGAGGGAGTTGGAGAAATAGGGAGACTTGTGGATGACACTGTTTGTCGTCCGATTAGGGTTAGTGAGCATGGGCTTTCTTCGAGTGGTTGATGGGTGTGTGTCTTGGTGGAGGCCAAGCTAGTGATGCCGATACTTGAAGATTAAAATCATTCATGTCATCTTGTCTGACACTTGAAGCACCTATTGTGCCCTTTGATGGTTGGTGATCTTATACTTTAGGATTAAAATCTATTAAAAAATTATGAGATATTATTATTATGCTAAGAGACTTGATATCTATAGAAGTACATATTAAGGCAGCTTTTCAAAAATAGAATCACAGTTTGTGATTTACATGTAGGGAGTTAGTAGCTACTCTGGTCAATTGTCACTATACATGTTTAGGACTATGAGTTATGAATAGAGAGTTTTGATTTTGAATCATCAAGATCACAGGCATCCATGTTTATAATGATTCATCATATAAGGACACAGAATTTTGAATCTAAGAAGTCAGCTGCTTAGTTGAGTATTCATTCCAGCCTCTCTAACTCACACCTCTAGATCATCATATACAAATTAATTTAGTAACCGCTTAATGATCTTGAAGACTTTTATCATTTATTTATTTAATCTACCAGCATACGTTACCTGGGCTACGGATGAAATTTGCTCTTGGGTTACGCATCGGATGTTTGATAATCCCACGCTTGAAACGGTTCAAATGGGTAGGTGTATAGGTCAACCTGAGTTTCTACTGGACTCAACACTGTAGATCGAAAGCATTATATTGTTTTCAACGTCAACTTATTATCAAAAAACATATAATTGCCATGCATCTTAGTAATTAATCCAAATCAATATAAAATATAAAAAGTTATTTATCTTTTACATTTATAATTTCCCCCACTCGGCCATAGTTTGGCTTCATCTCGCGTTCTTAAAATGTCAGTCTTGAGTTAATCTCCTCTAGTCAACAACAACTTCCTTTAATCTTTATCACTCCCAAGTTTTAGATTAAAAACAATTTTATTATAGGGCGAAACAATATAAGCATAATATGGGAATTCCTGAAGCGCCGTAATAGATTCACTTCTGTTGAGTTAGGTTCCACCATAAATAGATTCAAAAGCAGAATTGGATCAATTCTAAAATTCTGACCATAATCAGAATTATGAGATTCCCATCACTTCCTTTGCTACCCGCTCCAAATAAATTTGGCAAATATCTACAAATTCAATGTACACTAAAATTAAAGTTATAGTCAAACTAAAAAGAAATTAAAATTTTAAAACATTCTTGATATTTATCCCATTTTACGGAAAACGTGGCCCCGGTAACTGCAGCTGACTCCATCAGTCCCCCCCCCCCTCCCCCAACCAAAGAGAACAAGCAAAACACACAGATGCGTATGAACATGCCTAAAATCCTCGCTTTATCCACATTAAATCAGATACATGAAAATAATCTAACAAGTTAAGCCTAACCCAAGGACACACAACTAATTGACGACAGACCACCACAAACCATCCTGGCTGACTAAACCAGTCCATCCATGCGAATGAAGCGAGCTTGGAGCGTGTGTCACGGACGGGATCTCTTGTTGCTGCAGGATGGACATTTGTACTGCTTGATGTGCTCAGCCCTAGCAGGAGTGATCTTAACGCACTTGCCATGGAACCACTTCTCACAAACATCACAGCAGATCCAAAATTCATCTGACGTATAGTTCTCCCCACATGCTCCACATAGTGTCTCCCCATGCTCTTCGTCCTCCTCCTCCTCCTCCTCATCATCCTTTGGTTGCATGGCCTTTGGATATTTACCCTGTGATTCAGAGCCTCGCTGCTTAGGCAAAAGAAAGAAAGAAATATTTCAGGTACCAATCATATCTATTTTTTTTTCTTTGGAAGGAAAAGAAAGTAACCAATTAAATGTAAGTTTTAGCCTTTTCCCCTTTCATTTTTTTTATTTTATTTTCTTATCCCAGAACAACTGCTACGTAGTCCTCTTCATTCACATTCACAAATGTGTTCTGCGTTTCCTACCATAACGCCCCAACCAAGCTGCCAGCCCAACAATCAAATCCCTTGAGCCCTTTCCCAACTCATGGCCCCAGAAGAGAGATGACAACCATCAAGAAAGATCTATTCCATTCCCAGAGTTTTGATTCCATTATTACCAAGTTGAATCTGTTCAAGGTCAGAACACATCATTTTAGATGAGGACTAGCCCTAATCTTCAACCGAGGAGAAGTAAAATGATAATTCAAACTTGCATATTTGAGAAATGCAATGTCCACTAAAAAGAATTTAGGATCTGTTCAATAACTTCATCTAATACAATTTTAAAACTAGAATATGGTCACATTTGGCATCTCCAGTTTTCTTTATTTTTTTCAGCATTTTCTTTTCTAGAAAACAGCAGTCCAGTTTTAGCCGTCTTAAAGAACTTTTTCTTAAAGTACAGATAAAATATTGGTTTTCTTAAATTGCAAATCTAGCTTATATACGTAGTAATAGAGAACTGATGATGTTACAACCGTTGATTTAGAAATAGATATGGTATTATAACAATATTTGATTTCCTTGTTTTCCAGGGTAAACAGCTGGAGATGGAGATTTTCAGATTGCTGTGAGGGTGAAAGAATGAAAAGATCACAATGAAGGATAACAGTGATTGTTTTAATTCAAGAAGGAACAAGGTCTCCAAAAGAAAAAAAAAAAACCTCAAACAGGTACTTTTATTTTATGATCCTCTTGTACTTACATCACCTTATTTATATATAAATCCTAAATACCAATTCCTAACTACTCTTTGCTAGTCCTTCTAACGGAATCCCAGCAAAAGAAAAAAGGAAACAATCTCTAATAATAAGAAGATGCTTCTTGCCTTTTTCCGATCATTTGCTGCGTTGGAAAAATTGAATCTGTCTATCCTATGCCTCCCACATGATATTGAAATCACGAGTTTAAGAAGTGGTCAGTTAAACGGTGGAGATTAACATCTGTCCAAGGGCTTACAAGAGGCCACTACCTCCTCAATTTTCGATGATTATCCAGCTGCCATGCATCTCTTCTTCTAACGCTTTGTCCCTTAACCTTTACTGACATTCCTTCCTGCTGACTATTTTCCCTTTGCACGATGATGTTTCTTTACACTCTTTGTCCACTTATGTTTCTCCTCTTCTTCCATGGAAATAGCTATGATAAAAGCCCTTGTCTTTTAGAGCACCTTGCTCTCAAGGTGGTGATACCATAGCTTGACTGTAAAGGCTCCCATGTATTGTTTTCATCTAATGCACTGGTCCATTTGACAAGGATCTCTATAGCCTCTCTTTGACCAATTTTCCATATTCTTCTGGGCATAATCTGTTTGGGTTTAAGTAAAATCTCCCCTTCAGTGTCCACTAGTGGCGGAGTTTGAATTGCTTCTTCTCTTGCTACAATCTACTTTTTCAACGCTGAAACATGAAAAATGGGATGTATTCTTGCGGCCTCGGGAAGCTCCGATAAGTAAGCAATTGTTCCTATTTTTTCTATGATTTTACAAGGGCCAAATAATCTTAGCGTAAGCTTTAAATTCTCTAAAAGACATTGACTTTTGCCAATGTTGTTGCAAGCGGAGGTAGACATAATCCTGAATTTGAAACGTTCTTCCAGACCTACGTTTTATCATACTAGATCTTCATTCAAGCCTGAGCCATGGACATTTTCCTTCAATAAGGCTAACATCTAATCACTGTTCTTAAGCTCTTCTTCAACTGCCGTATTAGTCGTGGTCCTCTTAATGTACTGTCCCAATCTACGTAGGAAAACTCCATAAACTACTTCAAAGGAAGTCATCCCAATTAAGGAGTGTTGATTGATATTATACCACCATTTATCCATGGCTAACACTTTGGCCAAGATCCTAATTTATCACCTACATAACACCTTAAATAATATTCTAGACACTTATCCACAATTTTATATAGACTATTCATTAGGAGTTATTGTACTCAAGTTTCGTCCCCTCTAATTTAAACAATTCCTTCCAAAATAAACAGGTAAAGATAAGGTTTCTATCACTAATAATAGTTTTGGGATTCGCATGCTGTCTCACCGTGTTGTTAAGAAACAACCTAGCAATTTTTGTGGCTATGTATAGTGTGTTAGGGCCACAAAATGGGCATATTTTGAGTCTATCGACAACTACCAAAATAATATTATAGTTGTACGAAGTGGGTAAACTCTCAATAAAATCCATTGATAAATTAGATCAAGATTGTTCAAGGATTGGTAAGAGTTGAAGGAGGCCATATGGTTTGATAGGGTCAATTTTTGTCTACTAGCATATTTCACATTCCCGAATGAACCCCTTTAATTCCTTCCGCATGCCCTTCCAAGGGAACTTGCCCTAGGGACTACTCAGGGTTTTGTGGAAACTCGAATATCTTCCCACCAGGCCACAATGCACCTACTTCACAATTTTTCTTTTGAGGGTCAAGTCATTCCCAATTACAATTTTTCCCTTTTTAAAAGAAACCCATTTTCAAAAGAGTAAAGAGTTGCAAATGTATTACCTTACTGAAGTTGCTGGATACTTTTCTTGATAGCCATTAGTTTCATAAGCAGCCTTAACCTCTTTAAGCCATTTTGGGTTAGAAAATGACAGCATCAAAAGAGTTTCTTGGTCAACTGTTCTAAATAATGCATTCAAAACCATATTCTCTTTGTTCTCATGCTCAATGATGAAGCCCTGACCAAAAAGCTTAGACATCCATTTTTGTTAAAATTAAGCTCCCCACCTTTTGTTCTAAAAGGAACTTCAGACTTCGTCGACCAGTCTTTACCGTGAAAGCCTGCCACATCAACTATGGACTCCATTTTTTAATGGCCATTATCAAGGATAATGGTTCCATTTCATAATTGGATAGGGTTAAAGCCCTCCCTTTTAAGGCATGGTTGAAATATGCTATTGGCCAATGATCTTGCATTAAAATAGTCTCTATTTCTCCCCCTAAACCAGCACATTCAATGAAAAAGTTTTTGGTGAAATCCGATAAAGCTAGCAAATGGGGTTTCATACGGCTCTTTTTAACCTTTGAAAGGTTTCCTTGGCCTCCTTTATCCACACAAGAGTTTTCTTAAGGAGAGTAATAAGAGGGTCAATGATGAGTTTGTAATTCTTAATAAACTTCCAATAGTAACCTATAAGGCCTAAAAATCCCCTTAGTACTTAATTGCACCAGGTTGTGTCCATTCCATCATGGCTAAAATATTAATAGGATCAACCTTCACTCCTTTTGATATGAGATGTCCCAAGTATTCAATTTCTGTATAAAAAACCAGCATTTGCTGAGTTTTGTATAGAGCTTGTGTACGTCTAGGATGTGTAAAACCGGTTTCTGATGACTCTTGTATACTTTACAGTTGGACTATAAATCAATATGTCATCAAAGAATACCAAAAAAAGTTTCCGAATAAATCTTTGAAAATTTTGTTCATTATCCCTTGAAATGTGGCGGGAACATTAGTGAGCCCAAACGACATAACCAAAAACTCGTAATCTCCCTTATGAGTTCTCAAGGCAATTATGACTTTTGGTATCCAAACCTTAAATCCAGCTTGGAGAAAATACTAGCCACACGTAGTTTGTCCAATAGTTTATCTATTATAGGTAGTAAATACTTATCATTAATGGTCTCATGGTTTAGAGCCCGATAATCTACACACATCCACCAACTCCCACATGCCTTCCTAACTAATAACACCGAAGAAGAGTAAGGGCTCTAACTGTACCTTATGAGTCCTATTTTGAGTAACCTCCTTACCAACTTCTCAATCTCGCTTTTCTAATAATAAAGCTAACGATAGGGCCACATACTAATTGCTTTCGAGTCATTATTAGAATGATTTGGTGCTCATGTTTGGAAATTGAAGGAAGCCCCTTGGGCTTCTTAAATATCCCTTCAAACTGCTGTAACAAATCATTCATGTCACCAAAAGGATTCTTGCAATCGTTTGATTTTAAATTATTCAAGAGCTTAAGTATCGCCCCTTTGTTTTTCAAACCAGGGACTTTATACCAAGTACTCCATTCAACTAGGGTATCTTCAAAGAATTTTAATCCAAGAAGGGACACCTTCTCTGATGATTAAATTTTATATGAAGGGTGGTGAGAAAATTCCATACTATTGGCCCCAATGTGGCTAACTGCGTCAACACCTCCCAATGTTAGAGATAAGAAGTTGATTAGGAAGTAATTATGTTGAATTGAAGCTTCACACTTGGGTAGGACCCCTCTCCTTGCACAATGCCTCAATTGGAAATATGTACTTGGATGTTGGTTGATTCTAGCCTTCTCCATTTAAACTTCTCAACCAGCCCCAAGTCTAAGAAGTTAAAAGTGCTTCTGGAGTCAATTAAAACCACCCAGGGT
>JAOVVI020011727.1:0-12527 GCA_028571085.2 Nepenthes alata | reverse complement strand
TGCAGATGCGCTTAATGCCTCACCTATCATTACTGGACCCTCGTCTCTGGAAGTGGAAGGCTTGCATCGACTTGTCAAACTTTACTAGTCCTGCACAATCTAATCTCCGTTCTGAGATCAGGTTTAAATTCCTTCTATCCCTAAGCATGTCAAAATGGTTAGAATGAGAGGTGGATAGCTGATATTGCTGCTTTGCTTGCAATCTTTGCATATTCTCTTCCCAGTTTCGAATGCCAGGCCCATCGTCCACAAATGGTGACAAGTTCAGAAGAAATGGGAAAGAAATATGGCCCTGCGCATATTTATGAAAAAGTTGCCAACAATAATTAATAAAAAAAACTCCCATGAGGTGTGTTTAGAGATCTTAAAGTTCTAGCAAAGGTGTATCTAGACCCATGGCACAATGTAATCACATGGTAGTTAAATTACTACCGATCAACTAATGTAATCCAATAAAATTAACTATGCTAAGATTATAGGTTAGCACAGTGTAATTTGAGCTTCCAGGTATCCCAATAAAGTCACACCATAAGGAAATTGAAGAATTAGACAATAAAGGTTAAGTACCTCAAGTTTGACAAGCTCCCCAAATACGTTAACCGAAGCCCTTTGCAGTTGAAGGCACAGAATCTGTCAAGTACATGCCAGAAAGTTTATGCTTGGCGATACGGGTTGCATTCTTGATAGATTTACATGAATATTCGAAAGCAAAGAATCCAAATATATAGAGAACTACAACAAGAATTTTCAACTTCAAACAAATTCACCCGAGGAACATACATCGAGAAGGGTTGAAGTGCCAGCATACATAAAAGAGCACTCGTATGCATGCGTGCATGCAATACAAATAAATAAGCATAGGAAAACACGTTAAAATCTGCTCGCAGTAATTCCTGACAAAGTCATTTGAGCCTTAAAGTTGATGCAAAGAAAGAATGAAGAGAGGAAAGTGAGTATTTCAAATCAAAGACAACAAGGCTCTACACTTCCCTTGAACAATGACATGCTACAAATGAATTAGTGGCCGCACAGAAAATGACCAGTGCACACCACTCCACTAGGAATGTGCTTACTGTTAATGGTTTACAAACCTAAGCAAAGTTAAAGGGGAAAAGATTTTCTTTTTCATTCTTTGTTCCAAAAGGTAAGATTATTTTATTATAACCTAGAAAGTCACACACAATTCTGTGCTCTGTTATGACTTGCAAATCATGAGTTTAGTCTATGAAAACAATCTCTTTGTAATGCATGACTAGGCCTACGGACATCTGACTATCTAGTGAATCATTTCTTTGGACAGAAAAAATTTCATTGAGCATTTACTCGAAATCTCATTTGTCAGATTCTATCGTGGAAGACAATTTTTCTGCAATAATAAATGTTGGTGTCCACTTGATGAGAAGAAAAGTATATTAGATTTCCCACTCAAAGAAAACTTAAAAATTGAAAAGCAAATTTCATAATCATAGCAGTCTGACTCAACAGACATGCTAGTTTATCAATAAAATAAGCCAGGATCTGAACCTGTTTAACATCAAAGTTCGCAACTCAATTGTGTATTACACAGCTAAAATTGTATGATTACCTTAGGACAACGAGCAATACTTAGTTGCTTAAAAGTATGCGAGAATCGGTTTGACCATGTTAGTGCCTGGAGAAAGGGTAGATTTCTGCAGTCACAAGAATCTTGCTCATTACAGCAACTCAATTTTTCTATCTCTTTCTGACAAGATGGAATCAAAAATGAATAAGCACGACAATTAATTGTTTCAAGAAAATGGGAAAAAAAGTGGCCCGATGGTTGAATTATTCCCGTAAGACCAGAAAGGCTGAGGAAATTACTTTATTTCCTTCCACTGACGATAAATACTTGATTGCAGAAATGTGCCAGCAGTGACTACAATAATAATTCTCAACTCGTTCAGCAGCCAAAAAACTTCTTATGCAATCCTCCACTGCACATCCATCTACCTGGAATTTTTCACCAAATTGTTTTACTACATCCTCTATCGTATAGATTTTCAACTAAAAATATAAAATGCTAAGCCAAAAGTTGAAGATGCCCAGATGAAATACCCAAGAATATCACATAGTCACATACAATATAATCAGAGTCATCGGTCATTGGTGAAAGAGCCAAGGTATGAAAGAATTCAAAATCCATCATAATCTGCAAAAAGAAAAAAAAAAGGACAAATTATTTCAAAACTTGAAAGTTGACAAAGCTGAGTATGCTGGAAACACATGAACACAGCCCTTATACAGAACCATAAATGATCATAGCAAGATTATGGGCAACCATGATATAGAACATGACTGATCTAAACAAACACAACAACACTAAAAGCAACAAAGAACCAAAAAAAGTGGTAGCTCAATGCACGAGACTCCCACATCATAGGGTAAGAAGAGGGCTATATGTACATGCTTTATCCTATACTGCTGAGAGGCAATTTCTATGGTTTCAACATGTGACCTCCAGTTCAGAATATAGCAATTTTATTGCTGTGCCAATGCTTACTATCAACAGGGAAAAAGAAAAAAAAAATCACAGTGACATTCTTCTTACACTTCCTGATCAATGTTCATGCATTAAATCTAACTGCACACGAGCATTAGAGGACCAAAAAGTTATTCAATGCAAATCAACCTCAGAAGAACAGCTTTGACAGGTCAAAAAACTGCTGATAATCCCATCAAAAGGTCCAATGAACTGTTGCCGCCATCTTTCTGGCTCACTTATCTCCCCTCCCCTCTTAGGAGCGATAATCCTACCACTAGGACCTGCCATCTCTGCTAAAGTACTGCATTTTGGAACATATGAGTCTGAAAATTCTTCTCTTATGCATGATAGAAGATGAAGAAAGGCTTCTGCTGCATCCTACATACAAATACATGCCATCATAAATTAGGCCTCAGAACATAGCATTTCACTATTTCAGGATTAGATACCGATAAATAAGAACATACCTAGTTTAATAATAGAAGCAATTAGAAGGAAACTTGAGTTAAACCTGTTGGTTTGCCAATTTAAACTGAGGGATATATAGGTTCATTGCTGACATCACTTCTCGTGGGCTCAATATTGCTCTTCCATCTTGGAGTATGCATAACTCTGCAGTAAATGTCACATAGGTGATGAGAGTTGTCAATTCAGATTTGATGTTCTTTGGTAAAAAAGGGAGGCCAAGTGCACATGTCTCTTAGATTGATAAGTCTGGAAGGGTCAGATGAATACAACCTTAACCTAGCATTGCATAATCTTATTTCCACGGTATAGACTTATTACTTCCACATCATAATGTAGCACACTTACAGTTGTGTCAATGCTCACCTCATTTGATGCTTTTGGATGAGGTTTCAAATTTCACTACAAATCAAGCTTTCTTAAACTGGAATACATAACAAGCACTGGTACCATATTTCCAGGCAAAGGGCAAAAATATTTACTTCTCGAGAAGAGTAAGATGGAAAAAAAAAAGCATCACATAGAGATGAGTAAAATCCCATGGATAAACACAAGCACCATCAAATATTATTGAGTGTGCATGCTGTAGTTTCTGATTCTAACAATTGTGGCACGAACTCAGCCTCTCTCTTCTTGAAATGAAAGCTTCCATTTTCATGATTGTTTTCTCAGAATAGGGTGAGCATGGCACGCGGACAACATTTCTCAATTCTGATCCAAAAACGTTGATTACATGTCAGTGGAAATAACCACTTTGGCAATGTAGCAGCAAGGCTATATAAATCTAAACTCCCCGTGCCTCACAAGCATGAGCCTAGTGTACTTACCAACCTACCTAATAGTTTCTTGATACCTGCTGAAACAAATACTGAAACATTGCAGCCGTGAACCAGTGGACATTCATGAAAGCAAGGAGAAAACGTCCAGAAATATCTGTATCTACCTTCCAACAATTTAGCCAAAGCTACACATAGAGGTAAACCTTTAACATGTTCCTGAACAAATGATGATTGCAATTCCTCATTGTTCTCGTCCAGAAAAAGTTTGAAACTTATACAGCTAGCAAGGGCCTGAAAAAGAGTGCCACGGCTCAATCTTTCAAAAAGAAAAACACACATTTGCAATGGGTGAGAATGAGTCAGGAAAAAACAGAAATCATGTGTACCCAACCGGTCAAATTTACTATATAATCAAAAAATATGTGAAAAACAAAGTTTCTTTATAAAAGAAATCAAAGTTAAGTTGATCATACCTGCAAAATTACATTGAGAAAACAATTATTGCCTAAATTTGTCAAGCCAGGAACAAATAGCTCTTCTGAAGAACGGCTTCCCTCTGATGACCACAGCAAGCTATTGAAATTTCCCATTCTACCATCTCTCAGGAAGAAGATAAAAACAGCAAAAACCAAGAGACTGGCCACTGATAAATGAGCCCTAGGAACTGGAATCAATCGTATGCTCAACAAAATTTGCAGCCCACGTCTGAAATTTCTTAATAATGAGTGGAAGTTTATTTCCCCTCTAATCTTCATACGATTTGAGAAAACCTGTTTCACATATAACAAATTGGACTAAATATCAACTGTGTACAACAAGTACATAACGGGCACCAACGGGAGAATAATCAAACGCACTGATAACAAAGATTAAAATGAAGGGGCAGTAATTATTTAATCTATGAATTCCAATATTGCTATAATTTAGATTCAAAAGGCCAAAAAAAAGTATCTACCAAATATCAGAAATCGAAAAATTACAAACGGAATAACAAAGAATCAACAGCAGAATACGCTGCAGTTTCAGGTTTAGCAATTGGCATCCGTAGGAAAAGGGTCACCAAACTCTAAAGTATACCAATCCTGAAAATTATCTATTGAATATAGTCAAGTATTTATTCAAGAAGTGCGGAGAGATTAAATAAGCTTAAAACTGAGGGAAAAAAAGGCTTGGTGCATCATAGAGAAACCAAAACTCACAGTTATCTTCATGAAACCATACCAATATTGCAAGAATTTCTTACGAAAACCGACGGTGCGAAGAACTTCAAATAGCCCTGACTTCCCCGATAGCAATCAGTGTTCTTGCAGACAGACCCTAGAAAACAGAGTTTTGCGCCTTACCGTGGGACGGATGCCCAAAATCTAGCCGCATACCCCTTGGAGTTACTGATCTACTAATGTCGATAACTACAGAATTAACTCAGCCTTTTGTTGGATAAAGGTGTGATATAATCCCAATGTCGATGTTCGGCTCGAATACATATAATTTAACCCATCAAAATAAATTTAAATTTTTTTGTCAACTTTAATTACCAAAATTATAAATACAAAAAGTATAATAATATCCAACATTTTTAATATAAAAAACTTTTTTTTCAACCTAAAAAAAAATTACTGAACAAATTCTGAATAAATCAATTATAAAAATATCGGTTATAAAAATTTATTTTAAAATTCCTTCACTACAAACCTAAGTGAAAAATGGGCGATTACAACTCTTTAAATACACCGGACAATCCATAAGAAATATATAATAAGAAATAAGAGTAACCAAAATGAAAATATAATTCTAAAAATTACCTCCAAACCGATCCACTTGATCTTGACAAAAAATAAAACTTAAATCGAACTTCAACAAAATATCAACCATCTTCCGCTTTTCTTTTCTTCTCTATGTGCAGCGTTTCTTGTGAAAATTAATTTTGAAATCTTTAACCCTAAATCACTTTCAATCAATTTTATAATCCCGGGCCGAGCTCAAATGAGCCTAGAGCACGGTGTCCTACCTGGTAATATAGAATCGACACTAGAGCGAGCTTCAAACACCTGATTCAGCCCCTGCGTAGCATGCAAGAATATTTCGATCCTCACAAGAATTTTACACAATCTTTTGATGAGCTTGCACACCCACAAAATAGTGACTAAAACTCGACACCCAATACAAGCTAAAACATTAGGCTTCTACCAATTAATTGGCTCATAACTTACATTAACATGAATAACATAGGCCAATTAACTCCTTAATTATAGCTGTTAATTCACATTTTTACTATTACATACTCAATTTTTACTATCAATGGCCATCTCCCCACATTCATTTAATGAATCAAGGCCATAGAATCAAGCTCAAGTATATTTGGCAAGACTCGCCTTATTTTTTCTAGCCTTTTAACATTTAAATTGCGATTTTATATAATATATGTAAGACCATAACTAATTTAAAAAAAATTGAATTAATTTTTATCTAATTTATTTAACATTTATCATTTATTTGTAAGCCTTATCGACAAACAATCTTATGTAGGCCATTTTTTGTCTTTCATTCTTACTTTACATTCAATTTATACGTGTAGATAAGAGCCTCAACCAAAGTTAACCTAGACAACCACACCAATTTTTCAGCTTTTTATCTTGTGAAATTGAAATAATATTCACTTCAACAGTATATTTGAAAATCATGTAAAAGTTATAAAGTTATCTATGAATAATGGATCATTACTGGTAAGAAATTGAGAAATTTATCTATAAAATCATGTACATAAATTATAAATAACATATTTCTACCATATACCAAAATAAAAGAAAATGAATTATTAGCATTATATATAAAGCATTTTTATTAATTTAATCTACATCCACGTCACAATTATTAATATTATTAATTATTATTATTTTTGTTGTGCCTCGAGTTTTCAATTATTGTATGGATTAGGAGGCCTTTCAATCTTTCACTGCTGGTCGATCTGAATCAAGTATGATCTCCGTCGCTAATAACTTGAAGCCTGTACAAAATAAACTATAAACAAGAGGTCAAATGTCAACGAAAAATTCTCACTATAAACACTCCGCCACTCAAATCAATTATCTTCCACAATAAACGGAGAGACGCAGGAGTGAATGTAAAATATGGTGAGAAATGAAAGAATGCTTGAATGCAGTAGTTGAGCGATTTTAAGAGACTAGGCTCTACCGAATGCACCGCAGAAAATAGTTCATTAAGATTGCTCAATAGAGGCTTCGGGGATTTAAGATTCGTGTGGACTAGCGATCGGGTTGAGACTGTGATCGGGGTGTGGAATCAAGATTCAGAAAAAAGATCCCTCTCCTATCGAAGGAGAGGATATTTATAGGCTTCATGAAGGAAAACCCTGGGTGCGGGAATACCCGGCATGTGGCAAGTTGGGATTCACTAGTCGCCTAAGAATCGGTGTCAGTTGTCATGTAGTGGCACAGAAATCGTGGCGCTAACCGCGGTTTGTCTGGTGCTCGTGCGCAGATTGGCTAAGCTGGGCAAGTCAACATACGCATCAGCTCACAGCATTGACCCTCTCCTTATTGGCCATCATGCTTTGGGTAGACTCCTACCGCCTACAGCTAGCTGCCTTAGCAGGCTACAATGACACGCTGATTAATCGCTAACCAGAGATGCCGCGTGGGCCGTGTCCTTGGACCTGCTAGGCTTCAGAGGGATTCTGACCTGTTGCTCAACTAGACTAGCATCTCTTCAACTGAACCTTCCTTCAACTGGCCTACCTTTGAGTTGGACCCAACAAATTTTAATAAGAATACTACGTGGAAAATGGGACGGCTTAAAACAAGAAGGGCGGTAGCATGTCTAGCCTTGGCTCATTTTGAGTTCTGAATTAACGAAATCATCAACGTTATAGATTTTAAGTTCGCTTATCAAAGACAAAATTTAACCAAACTAGAAGGCGAAAGCTCTCCAACCCAAGAGCAATTCCTTGCCAGCAGGCAAAAGAAGAAAACAAGATTTGGTTAGCATGGCACTGTAATAATAATTGAAGCTTCAGATATCCAAGGAAGGTTCGGCGCAGCACTAGCTCTCCAGCCCGGCGGAGGCGAAAGCTCTTAGGCGGCCACTGCGAATGTTTCTGAGAAACAAGCCTTTGGAGTTAACATCATCAGCCTCAGTACCCAAACAACACAAGCTACTAAAGCAATGAGAAGAACAAATCGACTTTTTAGCAGAATATACAGTAGCTTGCCAGGACTAAATCACAAAGCTTCCCATTTAGCAGAATTTTTAACTGGTTCTGTAAAATTGACTTGATTGAGATGGGACGATAATACAGAGAAGAACAGTAGATTCTGAGGTCTCAGACATCCAAGGAAGGATTGGGGCAGCATTCACTCTCAAGCCCGGCGAAAGGCGAAAGCTCTTAGGCGGCCACTGCGAATGTTTCTGAGAAACAAGCCTTAGAAGTTAACATCACTGACCCCAACACTTAAAGCAGATATATATGCTCAACTCGCACAGATGAGATGTTGATGAACGACTATTCTAGACGCACCGCCTAAATTAGACTCGAAAAAATACAAGTTGCTTGACTCCACAAAATCCTTACATATCAATTTAGCCAAGAACAAAATATCCATGCCTTGAAATCGAAGATGTCGACTGATGTGCAAGACCATAGATATTTTGCAATCGCAAGGCGGGAACTACCGTATCGGCAAAAAATTCGAAACAGGTGTAAGATTATTTTGATCCAAACCCTTACTATACGACGACAAACAATTGCAGACGAGAAGAACAGCTCATAAAATCAACAGCTCACTACCACGGAGGTACGTATATCGAACACATTTAGCATTAAAACGTTAAAATGTGGCAACGAAATTGATAGTTCAAGCAATCAGAAACAATCGTGTAAAGAAGTTCGCAGAGAGGAGAGGGGGTGGAAGAGGAGAAATAGAGAGTGTTCACAGACATGAGGAAGGAATGGCGGCATCATAAGCAGTCAGGCCGTGTGAATGGCGAAAACTCTTACGCGGCCATAGCTACTGATTTTCCAGAGATAGTCAACTTATATAACATGTATTCACAGAGACAGATAGAAAAGCGGCAAGGTTTTAGTAGAACGTAGGATGGCAATTCAGGGTTTAGGGTTTCTGCCATTGGACGGCTGTGATTTTTCGTTTCCTGAAACGAGCGTTACGAGAGGACGGTGCTCAGTCTTATGGAATAGTCTAGATTCATAGATCTCGATTATAGCTAGACTCTACGTACTGGGCCGAATTGGAATGGGCCATCTTGGCCCATTTCTCAGATACAGTCCATAATTACGTTAGGACATGAGCCAGCCCATTTATAAAATGGTGACCCAACAAGCCCATGTTTGTGATGGCATGCATATAGTACAAAGTTTTGGCCAATTCATAATTCATCGATAACTTGATTTAAATAGTTTAATTATAATATTCTATTATAAATAATAATGTAAGATGATAATATACCTGAATTAGGCATTAATCTTGCGAGGCAATTATTTTGACAAATAAATTTAATTGAATGAGTGTTAAAGTAACTATCTATTGTATAACTTTTTTTCTAATTAAATTAATAGTTATTTATTATTGTTTATTTTAATGATTAGATAAATCTATCTTTTATATGACAAAAATAATGTTGAGTAATTAATTATTTAAATATATATTTTTTTAATCAAATATGTGTCTTATTAAGATTAATAATATATAACAAAATTATATAGAATTATAACATTTAATAAATTAATAATTTATAAAATATATGAATAATCAAAGCAGTAATTCCAACATTATAGCCAATAGTACCATTTATAGACAGAGTTGATGGGTATGGTGATCCAAGAGCCGATTCAAAAACTCAGCCCACTGAAAAAAGAGAAGCTTAGAGGATGGTAGCCCATCGCGCGACTCGTCGATCCCAGGGTCTAGACAGTAGTATAATTGGCCCAAACGGGTCGATCTAGAACTGCTCAGTAGGAAGCGGACGATTAGGGTTGCACGCAGTGTTGTCCCCGTGGTTGTCCCTCCTGCACAATTGTCAACAGCTTAGAAAATATCCATAAAATATTCATCCATACAACGTATCACTTAAAGATGGCATACACAACTTTACAATATTCTCAAAAAAGACAATGATTACCATATATGCCCCCATGATCACTGACACAGTTCAACGAATATATCACCAATATTAACTGTGAGGCCTAATGAAGCTCACACTGACTCCAACATTATAAATATCCTTTTACCTCTGCAAATGAGAGGGGTTTTTGGCTCAGAAAAGCATCCCTAAGGCTTAATTTTGAGGCACTCTTCAAATTTACAGACTATTTGACATTATGAAATAATATTAAACCACTCCCTGCTGAGTCACCTCTCTCTATAGGACGTTCCCCATCGAGCACATCCATCTCAAAGCAGCTCTCTATTTGAGTGAGCCGTCTGGTGTTTAATTATTCATCTCAAAATCGCTTCCCATTTGAGTATACCGCCTAAAATTTAATCATTCATCTCAAAGTCGCTCCCTATCCAAGCACACTATTGGAACTCAGTTCTCTATTTTTAAGTCATCTCCACCCAAATATACTTGTTGGCGTTTAACTCTCCGCTAACACTCGAACCCCCGAAATATTCATTTACGCATTATTTACTCATTCACTTATTTTTCTATCTATATGAGAAAAATATTTGACATAAACGTCGGATGATATATTAAAAAACGAGTTCTGTCATTCTCTAACCTCTTATTTGTTAGTTATGGTGTACATGATCTAAGTTTGGAGTAATGAGAACTGGACCTGTTTTAGCTCGACTTATAGATATGATTAAGGAACTCCCTAATTTGTTCGATAATTCAAATCCAATGATGTATTAGAAGTATTGGGTATGAAATTAGGCAATAATAAAAAGATTAAATGGTTAGTGGCTTTAAGATATTTGTTACAATATGTAATAGATTTTTTTTTTTGCAGTGTTAACACATGGTTGAATATTTAAATAATGTCTCTAATAATTATAAGTTTTACTTTTGTACACCCAACTCCTACTAATGAAACCTCTTTTTTTTGTTTTTTTTTTGGGTAGCTTATCCAATTGTATTTTTATTTTTATTGTTTTTTGAATTTCAATTTTCAAGTTCATAGTCCAAAAAATTCAATTTATGCTAATATATTACTCTTTTGTTTTCTGTAACCTTCAAAAAACATTGTTGCGTCCGGGATTCCGACCTCCGTACAACAACGGTATGTGATGATGCCATGCACCGGCCGAAGTTCCGCAGCGGACAAAACTAATGTAACACAAATATTTGAGCGTGGAAAGATGAAGAGAAAAAAAAATACGAGGGTTTACGTAAAAAATCTCCTCTTGAATGAGAAGGAAAAACCACGAGACTCGAGGTTTGGAGAATACTTCACTATGAGTGGAAGAATTACAAGTGCAAGTTGCGAGATTATTTTCTCTTTCTCTCCCAGCCTCTCTCCTAGTCTTCCCTTAGAACATTTTTCGACCTCATTTTCTTAGTTGCGGGATTATTTTTCTTTTTTCTCCCAATCTCTCTCCTAGTATTCCCTTAGAATATTTTTCGATCTCCTTCCCTTTTCTTCAGTGTTTTACTTGGATATTTATAGTGGGAGATTTTTTCCTTAAGAGAGGTCCACGTGGCTGCTGGCACATGTTGAAATGCTGTCCACCTACTCTGCTGATTAGGCCAGGCTGGGAGACTGTCCACCTACTCTGTTGATTGGGCCATGCGGTGTGAGGCACGTTGGCCTGTGCAGGGAGGCAAGCAGCGTTGATTGGGCCTTACTGTGTCAGGCGTGCAGGCCATTGTTGTCAGTCTTGAAGTGACAAGGCATGCTCTGAGCGTCATTATATACTGCGAAGGCGACGTGTCTTAGAGGTTGCGTGCTAATTGGTAATAGTAAAATATCTGAGCTGATGCTTTCGGTCGTTCATGAAATAGTCATCGTCATTAAGCTGCGTATCTTATTCTCTTACGAGTATGCGGACTCACTGAGGGAGATAATTATCAGACATCAACTACATTGTTGATCAGTGAAGGATCCATGGTTCCTCATGAAAAGTCATCGAGTTGCTATGTCAAATACTGACCTCTCGGATTAATTCAGGCCCATATGAGCGTTTGGGATCCTCGATCTTTTTATGTTAAAATAAGATCTCTGGCAGCTTAGCTCCTTAGGCCTCTTGGACTTTGTGTTTGTCCTTTTGGGCCGTGCTTTATGGGCCATGAGGTATTAGAATCCAATAAATTTTAACTTTTATTTGTGATTTTGGAAAAAAAAATTCATATTTTCATATTTGTCACACTCTTATAATTACTTTTGTATTTTAACATAATTATATTACTAAACTGTAATATCATAACACTATTAAATTATTTTAACACCAAATTTTGAACATTACAAAAAACTACGGTATTTTGACATCATATAATATGATATATACGTGATACGAAAAATTATAAAAACATATTATATTATATTATATATTTACTTTTTAAATTATAGGGTGTGCCAATATTATATGTGTTATTATATAAATCAAATATAATTAATTTGGCCTGGAATTATATATATGTATAATATTAAAATTAAATTTCAAGTTGAGAAATATTACATTTGAAAAGAAATATAAATTGTTTTTTGATACTTTTCTCATAATCAATTTACAAGGGTACCCGTCCTTACAGCTCAGATAACAGTAATTACAGATAAGGGTACTCTCCGTATACAGCTCAAGATACAG
>JAOVVI020011726.1:0-11276 GCA_028571085.2 Nepenthes alata | reverse complement strand
CAGGGTTTGACCCTGCTGTTTGGACCTTTTGGGCCTCTTAGGCCTACCGAGTCACTATGGTATCAGAGACCAATCCCACGAGGGTTGATCTTCTAAATGGGCATTGGGTATCAGTATTCATCACTAGCCTCCTATGCTAAAGGGTCTGAGTATTTCAATCCTTTGGCATTTCCATTCGACTTGGACAAGTCTCGCGTGAAGGTTCTCTCCGCTGGAAGTTCGCTCGTGCCTTTGTTTCATGGCATCGCTCAGCCACTGCTCGGGATTTGCGTTTATTCCTCTCTCCTGTGAATGTCCAAGGATGTGGTTAGAACCAAAAAGCAACCAAAATGTCTGAGAACTCATCGAGGTTTACGGTCCGCCCAAAACGTCTGGGGAATTTTTAGGTCAACAGCTTGACTAGAACGTCGGAGGAAATTTTAAATTTTAGGCACTACTGGGCATTTCTAAGTGATAGTCGTCTTCACATATTCGTCCGAGATCCAAAGATGTCCTCGGATATTATTGGGATTACAGGATTTGATGAAGGCGCGCCCGAGAACTCCCTTGGAATCTGAGACACTAGTTTGCGTCGCCATTTGGGCCATTAAAGCGCATTAAATACACGTTTATTGAGATTGACGTCGCCTTGGTAACTTAAGGCCTACTACCTCTTACAGCGTACGGGGAATTGATGCGTGGCAAGGGTAATGATGGCACGTGCCTTTTTGGCTCTCTACCATTTTCAAATATCAGTCCTTGCCTTCATTTTCATTTCACCAGGCAACATAAGGAGTTTTCTCTTGAACCCTTAACTGTGCTCTGCCGCACTTTCTTATTCTCCTCATTTACTCTGTGCTTTTTCTTCGAGCCTTAATGGCGTTGCAGTCAAGGATATCACCTCTTCTCTCTCTCTAGCAAGTCTGGATGCCATTTGCGTGAAGTATGACATCCTTGATTTGATAGTGATGGTGATTCCTGAGCCTCACGAGAGGGCTTGCAGCCCACCCGATGGGTTTATCACCGTTTACGAAGTCTACCTCAATAGTGGATTTCATTTTCCTGTCCCATCGGAGCTGTATCACATTATGATAGAACTCAAAAATTTGTTTGCGAGATTGCAACCCAATGCCATCATGTACCTTGTATTACTTTGCGTTTTTGCATGTTGTCATAATAAAATACTTGAGGTGTCAATGGTGAAGGCGATGTTTTGCTTTACTCATAATTTGTGCTGGATAGTTGCTACTCTACGTCCAAACTTTGCTGTTATGAGTGGTGGAAACCCAAATTCTACCAAGAGGTGTAAGGATAAATTTTTTTTCTTGGGAGTCCGAGAGAACTGGGCTCTCTCCACTGCTTGGGAAAATGTGGCGCCAAGAATTACTGGAACACCTCCGAGGAGAAGAGAGGTTGCCAAGGAGGTCATAGATTTGATAATGGATAACCTTGGTACATTCAATGAAAATAAGAAGAATATCTGGCAACGGCTCAAGAACTTGGCTAAAGCCAAGTAGGGGACTGAATCCGAGGATTCTAATGTCCCTGCTACTGCTACTCCTTCTGTAAAAAAGAAGAAGAAATCGAAGAAAAATGAGAGAACTCTGAGAATTGTGAAGCCGTCCTAGGAAGAATCATCGGATTGAAGCCTTGAAGTGTCCGGTGACCACTGTTGTGCCCTCCTCGTTCGATGACGATGATGCTATTATGGAGCCCCTTGTGAGGAGGTTGAGACCTCCACAAGCAGCGTCATTCTGAGAGGTTGAAGGCACCGGACCTTTTGTCATAGCTGAGTCCTCTAGGCAGCCTTCTGGGCCTATGGGCCAGCCCGTGAAGCCACCTATTGCCCAGCTTTTTCTTTATGAGCCAATGTCTGACATCCCTTCTAAGTTTACTGGTGAGGTCTCGAACTGAATTGATAATACACCCAAGAACACTGACGGGTGACAGGCTGTGAGGGAGGCTGAGGCAACTTAGGCTGAGGAAGTAGCGATGATGACGACGACGATGACTACTGCTGATACTGCTGAGGTCCAGGAGAGTCATGCCACAGAGTTGCCTGCCGCAGAGACTGCTGAACTCCCATGCCTTGCAATCCAAGTCTACAGCCCAATGATGATTCTTCCTGAGGTCCGAGAGGAGGCCCTGGCGAAGGACGTTGTTGGGACTTCGACTGCTGATGAAGCTGAAACTGGGGTTGCATAGCCTTTGGAGCTGCTGAGCCTTCAATCCTTGATTTTGATGGAGATGCCCCTATGTCCGAGACCAGGGTTGAGGTTTCTGTGGTGCCTACTACAGAGCCACAGAATTTTGAGGCCCCTAGAGAGGAGAGCTCAGCTAGTGGCACTCTCGTCTCTCAGGTAACCTTCTGTCCTTACTTAGCCTTTTATTTTTTTGTTTCCTTCCACTCACGCTTTAACGACTCAGTTTTCCTTTGCAGTTCCAAGAGCTGGCTTGGAACCTTGACCGGCTCATTGGTGGTATTGCTCACTTCAAGGCCACTTGAGAGGCCAACAAATGCTTAGAGGCAGAGGTTGCTGAGGCCAAGAGGAAAATTGACTCCCTCAAGGATACGTTGAAGCTTCAACATGTTCAGTACGGGCTTCTCCGGGATAAGAACTTCCAACTGGAGGAGGTGCTGAGAATTTCGGTAAGGGCCATAGAAATAGCACCGACATTGGAGGACAAATACTGGGATGACATCAACCTGCGCTACCGAGTGATGAGGTTGCTGCACCCATAATTTCCTACAGCCGTGTTCAATCCTTAGAATGCCAGTGCCACATACTCGGACGACTTATATGGTCTCTCTGGAAGGGGTGGGTCCCCCGACCCTTCCAGGCCTAGACCATCAAGCCGTTCCAAAACTCCTGGGCAGCCGAGATCTTCAGGGCAAGCAAGGCCTTCTGGATCTTAAAGACAGCAACGGTAGCAGTAGGGGACTTCTTCTTAGCTAGGACCTTCTGAGGGCTGATTGTAAATTTGCTGAGTTGTGTATTTAATGCTATTATTATATTTATTTATTTATTTTATTTTTTACATGTATATTGTTGTACACACGCTGTATATATGAATAAAATTCATTTTATTTTAGCGCAATCCTTTTGTTTGTCTTACTCAGACTGTTTGAGTGTTTGGTTCTTTTATAACATGTTGTTAAAGAAATTTGATCTTTCATTAGCCTAATGTTTGAACCCTTTGACCTCTTAGACTGAAGATGCTACCTTTATGGTCGTCACATATTGTTTTAAGCCCCCTAAATTTCAAGTCCAACTTCTAGGGTTGCTTGGTATCGTGGCCAAGTTTTAAGTTCGATCTCTTGGGCCGTTTGGATATAGTCACGTTTTAAGTGCGACATCTTGGGCCGCTCAAATATAGTCGAGTTTTAAGGACGACATCTTGGACCGCTTGAATATAGTCGAGTTTTAAGCACGACCTCTTGGGCCGCTCAGACATAGTTGAGTTTTAGAGCAAGTGAAAGGGTTGCTTTCACTTGACTTAGGAGCAGTTTAGATCTTGTGAATTAATGAGATGATATGCAAACATCCAATGAAGTGCAAGACAGGAAATAAGGGAGAAAAAATTTTATCATATCAATGAAACATGTTACAAGCACATCAGATGATGTAATTTTCCTTACCTGGCCATCTGTGCACACATTTATTAACAGTATTTTTTGAGGTGTGTGACATTTCATGTTTAAGGGTCTAGCTTGCCTTCTTGGGTACACAATTTATAGGCCCTATTTCGAAGGATGATCGAAATCAAGAACGGCCATTTCCAATTTAGGGAGAGTTTATTCCGGCTGATATTTTTACTCGTGGCCTTTATGCTACTCAATACTAGGTTCCCTATTTTGAACTGTCGTACATTCACCTTTTATTATAGTATCGGGCTACTCTCCGTTGGTACGTCGCTATTCTTAGCTTTGCAAGGTCTCGTACTTCCTCGAGTAGAATGAGACTCTTATGAAGTCTTTGATCGTTACTGCTTGGGTCATAGCACTTGACTCGGAGACTTAGAAGTCTGACTTCCACCGGGATGACTGCCTCTACCCTAGAGTACAAGATAAAAGGTATCTCTCTTGTAGGCTTCCTCGGTGCTGTTCTATACAACCAGAGGACGGACGACAACTCCTGTACCCATGAGCCTTTGGAGTGCCCCAACTTTGTCTTGAATCTATGTAGGATTGTGCGGTTCATGACCTCTACTTTCCCGTTGCTCTGTGGATATTTGACCGACGTATGGACCAACCTGATTCTCAAACTAGTATAGTACTTAGTGAACTGTTTTCCAATAAATTTGGTTCCATTGTTGATCATGATACACTCAGGAATCCCAAGCCTGCACACAATGTTCTGTCAAATAAATTTCGTGGCATTCTGCTATGTTATCTTTGCTAGTGGAACAACTTTGACCCATTTTGTAAAGTAATCGATCGCGATGATCAGGAACTTTCTTTACCCTATTGTAGTCAGAAGTGATCCAAGTATGTCTAGCTCCCATTGAGTAAAGGGCCACGGTGATTGTAATACTCGGCGTTCAACGTGGGGTTGGTGAGCCATATTTTCGTAGACTTGACAATTTCACATTTGCGTACGAAATTCATGGCGTCATAATTCATGGTTAGCCAATAGTACCCTTATTTCATGAGCTTGAAGATGAGATTCTTGCTCTAAATATGGGACCCACAAATCCCAAGGTACACTTCTTGGAGAACGTAATCTTCCTCTTCGGGAGTGAGACACCGAAGGTAAGGGGTCGAGAATCTGTGCCGGTACAATTGACCACCCATAACAGTGTACCAACCCGCTGTCTTCTTCACCTTATTAGCTGCGTTCGTGTCCTCAAGCAATATCCCGTGAGACAAATACCTCAAGTAGGGAATCATCCAAGTGTTGGTATTTGAAACTTGCATCACTTCTGGCTCGGGATCTTAGATACTTGACTTGTACAGAACTTCTTGCATTCCTCGGGCATACTACTCTAGGTCTCCGGATGCTACTATCCTTGCCAGCATATCGGCCTTCCCGTTCTCTTCTCTTAGGATGTGGACAAATTTTACCTTTCCGAAGTCCGCGATCAAACTTTGTACCTTCGAGAGGTATTTAGAGGGCTGTGGGCTATTAACATCGAAATGTCTACGGACTTGGTTAATGACCGATTCGAAGTCGCTGTAGGTAACCAAGTTTTTGGTAGAGCATTCCTTGGCTAACTGGAGTCTTACTAGCAATGCTTCGTGCTCCGCGGCGTTCTTTGTGGGTGAGAACTCCATGGTCATTGAATATTTTATCTCCGACCTCTCAGGCATTCGCAACACGATGCCAACGCTACATCCATCCTTTGTTAAGGAGACGTGCACATGCAGTGTCCATGTTGTTGCATCGTTTGGCTCATCTACAACACAACGGTCTAGATCACCAAGGGCCGAGGTCGCTATCTCAATAATGAAATTCGTCAGAGTCTAACCTTTTAAAGCTAGCCTCAAATGAAACTATATGTCAAACTCTTCCAACTCAATGGCCCACTTGATCAGTCGTCTTGACATCTTGGGCTTCTGCAGGATCGCTCTTGATGGCTGATCGGTCAGTACCACTACTTTATGTACTTAGAATCAGCTTCTGGACTTCTTTTATTGACCGAGGAGACTGCATGTCAAGGATGGCCTTAATCTTCTTTGGGTTTGCCTCAATTCCTCGATGTGAAACAATGTAGCCCAAAAACTTTCCAAATGCCACTCCAAATGTACATTTGGTTGGATTGAATTTCATCCGGTGATCTCTGAGCACACTGAAGGTCTCGACAAGATCTTAGATGTGGTGGCCGATTGTTTTTCTTTTGACAAGCATATCGTCCCCATAGACCTCCACATTTTGTCTAATCTGGCATTCGAACATCTTATTTACGAGCTGCCTGTAAGTTGCACTTGTATTTTTGAGGCCAAAGTGCATAACTCTGTAATAGTACGTCAATTGGTCCGTCATGAATGACGTGTGCTCATCATTTTCAGAGCTCATCTTTATTTGGTTGTAACCTGAATATGCATCCATGAAACTTAAAAGTTTATGGCTGGACGTCGAGTCTATAAGTTGATCAATTTTGGACAGAGGAAAGCTATCCTTGAGGCATACTTTATTGAGGTCCGTGAAGTTCATGCACATTCTTCACTTCCCGTTATTCTTCTTTACCATGACCGCGTTTGATAGCCAGTTCGGGAACTGTACCTCTCGTATGATTCCAACGTCCAGGAGCTTCTTCACTTCCCTATGTATGGCCACCAATTTCTCTTCTAAATAATTTCTGCGCTTTTTCCTGATGGGTCTATAACGATGGTCTAGGCCAAGTTTATGGACCATTATTTCTGTGGAGATCCTTGACATGTCACTTGGAACCCAAGCAAAAACGTCCAAATTCTTTCGCAATAAACTAGTAAGCTAGTCTTGGACAATTTGGGGAAAAAAGCTCCCTATTTGGACGTACTTCTCATGGTCACTTGGATTCAGTGGGATTTGGACAGTAGGTTCTTCGGATTGTGCCTACTGTAGTGTCGTTTCATCTCGCAGCACAAGGTCTTCTAGACGGAAGAGGCGTCTATGTGACTTGGGACAAGTAGTATGTCTGCCCGGCAACTTGGTCTCCGAGGACCTTCTCAATCCCGAATGAAGTCAGAAATTTTATCTTTAGATACGGGATGAAAGTGATTGCACTGAAGGCAGTCAAACAAGAATGTTTGAGGATTGCATTTTAAACTGATGGGAGGTCCACGACCAAGAAGGTGAGGACCTTGACACAGCCCTCGGGTATGTTCCTAGCATAATTTCCAATTGGATGACACCCTAAACTGGTACTGGTTTATTATCCAGTCCGTAAAGGGGTCCTTCGATTGCTTTCATTTGACTTCTTTTAAGTCTCAATTTAAAATACGCATCAAGATAAAGTAAATTTTGTGAATTTTTATTATCAGTAAAGACTTTTTTTATTTCGTAGTCATTTGTCTCATCTGAAACAAGTGTGGTTACAACCAGGGGATCAAAGTGAGGAGAAGTTACATGGGTCATATTTTCATTACTAAAGCTAATAACTTCATCCCTATTTTCTACCCTTGGTCTCTTCGCCATGATGATCTCCCGGGCGTCTTCACGAGCCGAGTTGATATCATGTTCATAACCCCCGCGGCCACTCGGTTCCTAGGTTGGTCAGTCTCAACATCACCTACTGTTTCGAAACCTTGTCCAGGTCTTTGCAGGAAGCGGTTAAGGTGACCCCTCCTTATTAGTTCTTCGATCTCCTTCAACAGTGTTCTACAGTCCTCCGTACTGAGGCCTTCGTATTTTTTAGTGCTTTGGGTCACTTCAGAAATTTCTCATCCCGAATCTATTCAAGATGTTAGTACGGGTATTGTTTAGAGGAGTGAGATTTACTGGCTTGAGCTCCCTCCAAATGACCTGCTCAGACTTATGCAGCTTTTTATAATCTGGGGACCTGGATGGTTCTCGCACTTTTTTTTCCCTTCTACCATCCTCGGGTGAAAGTTCTCATCCTTCTCTAGCTTCTTCGCATTGTTGGCTTCTTCGGCCATGATGTATACTCACGCCACCGCCTTGGCCTCCGCGAACTTCTGGGAATTTGCCTGGCCGATGGGGTGATTATAAATGAGATGCTTGAAGAAAGCTCCTTCTTCCGGGGCAGACAAGAACGCGTTAATCTTTACACCATCAGCAACCTTTGGGATTTGCCTGGCCTCCGCTATTAATCGGGTTAGGAATCCCCTCAAGCTCTCCGTAGCACCCTACTTCACTCGAGTGAGGTGCCAAGGCTACTTCTCTATCCTTCAGTTGAAGGCGAATTGCGAGAGAAAATATATTGCCAGCTCGCGAAGGAGTGAATGGAATCAGTTGGCAATCCGTAGAACTATACTCTCGCGTCGCCAAAGTGTCAATGGGAAGCACTGATACATGGTCATCTCGTCTAAGCATTAGAGGCTCAAATGCTCACAAAAGTGATTAAGATGATCCATTGGGTCAGCACTCCCGTCGAAGACATTGAGGTTTGGCATCTTGAACTTCGGGGGGAGTGGCCTCGTTCTAATTTCCACCCTGAATGAAGATTGGCATAGGTCAACTCCTCCTCTATTGTCTTCGCCAAATACTCAGTTCCATACTTTCTCCAGTCTCTCTTCCGCATGGGGTGGGGCCACCACCTTCTTCTCGTTCAGGTAATTCCTCAACTCGTATGGTCCTTATATTTCTTGCGGTTCTGGGACACCTCTAACTCTAGGAGGTGCGTTATCACAGGGAGCTACCTCTTGAACGGCGCAGTCCTGGTTGCTGTGGACAGAGCGAGGATTGCGCATTTCTGGGCTCTCCTCCTGGACCCAAGGACCTAAGCGACTTTCAAGTCGTTGAGGGACTTTACTGCTTGAGGAAACTTGGGTACTTGGGGCCTCGTATTGGCTGGCTTGCTTGCTGGGGTGTTTATTTCCTTTACCCCTATTTTGGAGCGTCGCGGTCTAAGAGGTCTTGAAAGGCGTTCCTTCATCCGCTCGTCCATCCTCGAGCAGAGAGTCCGGATGGTTCTGGACACATCGTCCATTCTCATGGCCAACGCCTGTGCGACTGGATCGGGATGATCTTCTACTCTAGCACATGCGGCAGGGCCGTTGTCACATGAGCCTGCGTCTCTTATAAGGGCACTTGCCTGTGCTCTCGTGTTCACTATATTTGAATTTGGAGAAAGTGTAGGGAAGCTTCTAGAAGACTTTTCCAAAACGTGGAAAATTGACTTTTAGTTGATTCCTAGAGACGACACCAACATTGCATTCTTGGATCTTGCGTACTTATACGGACAAGGATCCAGCTGAGTCCGCAAATCAATTTTTAGTACTCAGGCAAGAAGGGCCCAACACAAAGAGTGAGATGAAGTAGAGAGAAAGAGTACGAGGACTAATACACACAGAATTTTTAAGTGAAAAACCTTCTCTTAAATGAGAAGGAAAAACCACAGGACTTTTATTCGAGAACTTGCTTCATTATTGTATTTAGTTACAAGAGAGGACGAGATTAAAGTGGCATAACAGACTATTTTCTAGCCTTTTCTCTTTCCTTTTTCTCTCTCTATAATAGTTGCAAGTATAAATGTTGGGATCATTTGTTTAGAGGACAATTAATATATTTATAGTGTCTTCTTTTGTGGGGTGTCCACGTGGCGCTTGCGTAAACAGAGGAGCCTGCCACCAATTTCACTAATCTAGTTTATTGCGTCAGGGAGGTTGCGTGCATGCTGGCTGACTTTACGTGGTGTCACCTCTACAGTGATCGAGCGTGCCCTGTAACCCATCATTCTTTCTGTAACCTGACGGAGTCAGCCACTAAATCTCTGACGCGTTGATTTTGCGGTCGTAATGACGTTCGAGGCCCATCATTGAGTCCACAAGTTTGAGTGGACTTTGAGTCCACTATCTCACACGGGCTTACTCTACTGCTTGGACCTCTTGGGTTTCTTGGGCCTATTGGGTCTATGTGGCATCAAGGCCCAATCCCACGATAGTTGATCTTTTAAATGGGCATTAGGTATCAGTACTCATCAATTATCAAATTAATTTTTAATTTTAATATTTAGTTATTATTCCCAATATAACTTGACCCATAATTATTATCTTAATTATCCCTAAAAATAGGCTCATAATTAATGACCATTGCAATAAATTAATTAATTCATTCTAACCGTAGGTCCAACTTCTAATTATCACACCATTCCTAAACACAAAGCCCAATATCCAAGAGTTCACTAATTAATTTCATTTTCTAATTAAATTATAAATAAACTAATCACATAATTATTACAGAAAATATGCACATAATTATAATTTTTCAACTGACTAAATCAAAAATATATAATCATATGATTTTACATTGTTTTAGAAAATTGAAAAAAAAATAGATAAGAAATGAAAAAGGCGTTGACGTCAACCACATTATTTATTTATTTAAAGTAATATTAGAAAATATGCTTTAATTATTTTTCTGTTGATTTTGAAAATATATTATATTATTTTATTAGTTTATTTATTTTAATATATTCATATTAAAATGGATAATAAATAAATATAGTCATTTTAATTAAAAATATTATTTATTTATTCTAAAAATGGCAGCATTACTAAACAAAAACTTGCTTTCAAACACATCTAATTTTGTTTCCATTATATCTCATAAATTTGCCATCGAAAATTAAGTGCTTTATTAAAACAATTTTACCCAAAAAAAGAAATTAATTATCTAAAATTTTGTATATATTGGAAAGTGATACATTTCAATAATTTGAATTAGCATGCGAATTAGGGGTCATCTTGTCTCGCTTGAATGCTCGAATAATAATGAGTCAGATTTTTGTAACTCTAAATCTGAATTATGTACACTAAAACAGAATGAACTAGAGGTACGATGTATGCTGGACTCATTTCCTAACATATCATATAATATTTAAGTCAGTAATATTTCTATTCGGATTAAAAAGGTGACTAGAAAGTAAATATTAAAAATTAAAGAATATGAAGATGAATGTAGATTTTGAGGGGAATACTTCTTTTTATGCACTCAAAAGATTGAGAGTTTTTTTTCTCTTTTTTTCTCCTCATTTTTATTTTATTTAGGAGAAGACGTATTTATAATTTGAGATCTTGCTTGACCAGTCAGCATTTGAATTCTTGGTACATGTTCAGTGTCGTTTCAGATTAATTATGAGTGGTGTTATTTTTGGCAAGTAGTCGTCGTCCTAACTTAATGAAAAAGCTGTCTGGCTAATAATAATGAAGCCGTTTCTGTCATTTTCTAAATAAATTATTAACTGATTAATAATTATTCTTCAATTTTTTTATCTTTAGGTAACCGATTGATCGGATTAGATTTTTAATTAATACCCCTGGGAATTACTATTTGACGAATTAATTTGGTTTTGCCACTTCTTTGTTTAGATTATTAGGATTTTGGGCCTTGATCCAAGCCTACATTATCGGATTGATTGTGTTGGATTAATCCATCTTAAGCCATATTCATCAAAATGATTATAACATTTATTTATTAATTGGCTTCTTTTTTATAATTGTCAATAATAAGAAGAATAAATTTTATTAAAATGACATCTATATTACCACATATATTATTTTAGTAGTATTTTTTTTTTAAAAAAAATTGTTTTATATTTTTTAATTTAGTTAAAATATGAGTTTAAAATTTTTAATTAAATATCAAAGGGTTTGAAATTGAATAATCAAATCTCCAATAATGTGCATAGGATTG
>JAOVVI020011725.1:0-12528 GCA_028571085.2 Nepenthes alata | reverse complement strand
CGACAGCCGCTCGAGCGCACGCCGATTTTGCATTTTTAGGGTATGACAATCAATTGGAGCGCCATTTTTCAGAGAAGAAAAGAGAGAAAAGAAGAATAAGATGAAGAATTGAGCCTCCGTTTGGGTTTTCAATCAAGTTCCAATCTTCGGTAATCTCACGTACGGGATTCGCGCTGTTGTGAAGAGCGTCTTGTCGGGTTTTATCTCTACCCTCATTCTCTATACTTCTTGTACGGGCTGTCCACAGTAGTTGATATTGATTCTTGGTTTTTGGGGTTTATGTAACCGATCAACTGGTACTAGTAGAATCTTTCGGACTCTGTGTCTCGTAGTTTTTCTCCCTCATTTTATAGGGAGTTTTCCACGTAAAAATTGTGTCTTTATAGTTCTTGATTCCTTATTGTGTGCTTGATATCGCCTATCACGTATTTTCTTGCGGTTCGAATAAGGTTTTATTTCTAACAAAAACATATTATAAAGAGAAGTTCAAAAAAATTATAAAAAATGTGATGCAGAATTTTGGTGAGGATGACAGCTTTTTTCCTGAATAGGCGGAGCCTAAAGTATATGGGGATTAACATTCTTCTTCGTACACGTTCTTATGGCCTTGATGCCCACTTCCTCGACATTTTTTCCATAACATTTATCATTATTTATGCTCCATTTTCCCCATTTCTCACAGGCATTTCTATATTTAGATAATTTTCTTTTTCTATTTAATTGTAGCTACTGATCTGTTCTAATACACACACAAATTCCTAGTATATATCTTCTATACACTGACCAAAGTTGGGGTACTATCAAACACATTGATTTCGATGATAAGTTATGGACGTATAAAGCCGAATATGGTTGCTTAATTACATGATTTAGTCTGCATACGGACAAATTGTCGTGTAAAATGAGTTGTTTACCGGCCAATTAGGATTGTTTGATTAGACTATTAAGTCAAGCGACGAGACGGGAATTATGACGAGTACATGTACAGAAGACATGATCCGTGAAGATGGCAAACAAATGAAAGCTTCTCGGCGGGAACGAAGGAAATGAGGAAGCATGTGATTACGTGGACCATGAAACTCATGCATGCATGCATTCACATCTAGCCTCCAAAGTTGCAGTAACTTAATATATCATGTATATTTTCATGGGTCCAAGACTATTGGCCGGCCCAAACTCTCAAATGTAGCAAATTGGCGGGGTGTCGGTGATTCCGCCAAGCCAAGCACACAGGCTCAGGCAGTGCGACCCAGGTCTGCCCAACAAAGCTTGGATACTTGAGGTCACCCCTTTCAAATAAGCCTGCAAGCGCAGCACAACGGTGCCCGCTGTAAGGCTCCAACTCATCATCCAACAAGCGGCACAATACTGTACAAATATGCAAGCAATACTTACCATAATAATCTTGAGCAACTTAGCAAATATTCTCAAAATATTGCCCAAGTTCACACATTTTTTTGGGACGGCAGTTACGATTCAATAAATCTTCCTAGAAAGCAATTACCATACGACAACTCTCATGATCGTCCTAAAAAGGGGAAGAATACTAGCAAATAGCCATAGTTTTGATAGCAAGCACTCGCGATCATCGGGACAGTTCAACATATTGGTGCGAACAGCTGTTGCCAACCGTGAGGCCCAAAGTGTTGGGATCACTCCCGTGTGAAAATTCTTAGGACTTGAACAGAGCACGAATATGCTGGGAGGAAGAAATTTCGGTCAACAAAGTTGATCGGAGACAACTCTTTCGATCAACTCTTCCGGTCAATATGTTGACCATCATAAGTTGTGAGTCGTGTGAAGAAGCGGGACGGGCTACTTTGACCAGTCAACGGTGTGGTTAACCGGCTACTATAAAGCGACGGATATCATAGTTGACATGCCATATTTGGGAGATTTGAACGACTGTCATACTCAAAAAGTGTACAGTTGACCTACCAATTTGGGTGGTTGGTAGAAGTCATTCTTGGGACTCTAAAAGCTGATCGGTCTGTAGGAGCAGGCATACGCCGCCTGCTGCAGAACCAGGCGTGTGCATGCAGGCAAACCTTGAAAGTTGAGCACCAACCACCAAGCTATGGTGAGAGACGTGTGTATATATATGTACACTTTACACATAGCGAGAAAGTGGCGGCAAAGCAAGAACAAGAAGAAGGAGAAGGCACCGGTCAAGTAGAGAGAAAGAATGTAATAGATGAGGCAAAATAAAAAGAAAGAGAACTGTGAGTGAAAATAAAGTGAAAATGCTTTATTTATTTTTGCTCTATTCTTATTTTTTGCCTCCTAAAATTTTCTCATACTTAGTGATTCTTTGTGAACTTAGTATCCTGTAATTTTTTTCTTAATTTAGAAAAAAATTTTATATAAAAGTTTATGTTCGTTTCTCTTCTCCTATCTCTACTTCACAGTGCTCGTTGTGCTTTATTAGTTGGCCGTCCATTTCGGCTAACAGGTGAAAACTATTCTTGCATTCTGGTCGGTAGGCCGCCCGTTACCCACCAACACAAAGAAGGCTGAACTGATTTCGACACTATAAATACACATTCATCCCCACGAGAAAAGAGAGCTTCTCTGATTCTAATCAAGTATGAGCTAATTCTACGAAAATGATGAGAACCACCCTCAACCATCCAAAGTATACTCTCCCACTCTTTTCTCATTTTGCTTGAGGGTTATTCTAAAACAGATGTGTCCCCGACTTTTAGAGCAATACTCCCATCCAAGATCGTGGCTATGCAGGCATTGTGCCGGCTCCAAACTCTTACACAACTTAGCGAGTGAGGTCAATTCATGTAACAAGCCAAAGGAAGCCCTTCCACTAGTAGCCGGATAAGACTTTAATGAGCGCCCTCAACAGAGCTCAATCCCCCATCTCAAAACCGTTCTCCAGCCAAGCACACGGCAAAAACCCAATCCTCTATCACCAAGTCGCTCTGCTATAGAACGCATCATTGAAACTTAGTTCTCCATTTTAAAAGCCGCTCCCCAACCGAATGTACCATTCAAGTTCAATCCTCCACGTACACTCAAACCCACAAATGCATGCATCTATGCATCATCTTATCTTTTTATCCATCTGAAAAAAAAATTTTAATTTAAGTATCAAAGAATATATTATGGAGTGAGTTTTTGTCATCCTTTAACATTTTGTTTGTTAGTTATGATATGCAAGAGCCAAATTTAAAGTGGTGAGGATCAAACTTGGTTCAAGTCAATATCCCAGAAAAATTAAGTGACTCCCTAACTCATTTGATAATTCTAATTCAAAAACATATTATCTATATATATATATATATATATATATATATATTGCTAAGTACATAGTTGAGCCAAATGACTACTGGATTATATTAATCTTTCATGAAAAGAAAGGCTTATAATATGAGTGTAAGTGTCTTTAAAACTAAGATCTTGTCTTGGGATATTACAACCACGAATGATGACCTATGGAAGCCTATTTATAGTTTAATTGATCTATTAAAGCATAAGAAAGTTCAAGACTATGAATATTTGAGTAAATGCAATGATAGTATATTTGAAGTGAAAGTATATGGTTCAACCATATAAAACTAACCAAATATGAGAGAGAAAGAAACAGAAGTAGTTTCAAAAATAGACTCCACTTAATTATGCTAACCTCACCTCAATATAAAAATTTCTGTCGCTATGAACTAAGATGTTTTAGAAGAACTCTTGAAGCTAAACATGTGTTAGATCTTCAGGTCACTTTCTCGTGTACGAACTCCCTATCCCTTAAGAGGTGGCAAGAGGTTGTTACAAGTACGTTCTCTCTTTCTCACTAGGAGAGTTAATTTGTTCAATTGTTGTAGTTTATAAAATCGTAGAGTTTATTCCCTATAGAGTTACCATCGGGAGATGGTTTCATCAGTTGTTAAAAAAAATAAAAATATAATAAAAAAAGCTTTTAATTTTATTTATTTGTAAGCTAGTTTATGTGATTATCAAAGAACACCACAAACGCTATTGAAAATGAGACCCTCATCTTTCGAAATAGGAAAAATCCGTAGATCATCAACAAAAAGACTTTTTGTCTAGTGAACTTAAGTAGGTTTAACCATGTAAGTGAGTTGCCTTGCGCTTTATCATTGTAATTTGAAAAAGGACATGTCGTTCCAAATTATACAATAACATTTCGACCCCGTGCAAGATTAGCAGAAGTAATACAATATCAAAAATTCAATACAAGTAAACAATATATATTTATATTTAGATGATATGAACAACTAACATGCATAAAATGACACAAGACAAAAGGTAATAATAAAAATAGATAATTTTTTGTGACGGAGGAAAAATTTGGTACCCATGGTAATCGAAAAAAATCCTCCGAGTTTCAATGGTCAGAGAAGAAATCCACTATAAAAATCAACTTACAGATCGGGTGGTACAAACTTGCTAACCTAACCAACTTACTCCCGTCTTGTGATCCCTACCAAGGAACTCCATGGATTTATCCGCGACAACGAAATCGGTCAACTTCCAGTCTTCACTTCGATCTTCTCTGACAAATTGCAGGAGCTCAATTTTCAAGCCTCCCACATCACTCACAAGGGATTGTAGGAAAGAATAAAAATGTGTTCAAATAGTATGAGAGGATGAGAACGTTTTGACAAATTAACAATGTAAATGATCAAACTTTTTTCTGTGGGCACAAACTCTTTGCACGAAATAATGAACGTAGCCTTTTGGTGTCTCAATTTTTTGTTTCAGAAACCCCAGGGGATGAAGAAGAAAGTATCATATATATAGAGGAGCCTGAATGAGTTCAAATTTAAAATATCCGTTAGACATAAAAGGCCCACCCCGCTCGAGCGTACGGCGGGCGCAAGTTAGGGTTAGGTCATTTTGTGCCCTAGTGCTCGAACGCAGATTGAGCGTGCTTCGAGCGCCCCCGTTCTGGAAAACAGGCATCATTGGCACCTCGAGCACGCGATTCTGAAAAATGTGCCTCGGTGGCGCCTTAGGCGCGCATCGAGCGCGGTGCGCCTCTTTGGCCCCTCCGGCATCAATCAGGCACAGGTCCCACGGAAGATCGGAATGAAAGATAGGGAGGTGGGAATGTTGAAGATGTGACGCGTATGACCTTCAGGCATGAAACTGAGGAAGCTCCACCAGGCAAGAATGATGTCGCAAATATTGAACGCTCTCATGCAGTCACGGAATATGCCAATACACAATACGACTAACAATCTCTTCCTTTGGTAATTCCGTGATAAAATCTCTCAAAATAAGAAACAAAAAATATAAAATAAGCACGGGTTCAGATGTCACCGAGATAGAACCCGTGTAAATCAAAATCGATGCCAAAATACAAACGACACAGAACGCAATAAAAAAGCTAAGAAATTGCCGAACGATTGTGGGCCAAAGAAAGCTGTAGTGCCTACAACCTAGGTTAATACAGAAATAAAGTATAATATGCATAGAAAACAACTGTAAGCATAAGTAAATAGAAATCAAGAATAGCGGAAAACATATAAGTCAATGGAATACAGCTCCCCTTTACATAAATAACAAACATATGGTCTCCCTCTATCCAAATAGCAAAACTAGTCTCCCCTTTTGAAAAGACAAATTTCCTAACTCTCCCTAACAGGTGCAATCTCCTTGAAGAATAGAAATATACTCTCCCTTTTCATCACGAATGATTAAAGGGTAATGAAATTCAGTATTCTTGATTCATATTTTCTTACCACATTTTATAATTTTGGTTAAATGTGTCACTTGATCTTTTAAAATGTTGATATGATTGACGACAGTTTCTATCATTGAATTTCATCAAAAATTATTTTGAAAAGACGTTATAGGGCAATAAGGATGAATATGACTAGTGGTGCCGCACCCATGACATAGTGGGACAAACAAAGTATTAACATCCAATTTGTACCGTGGCTTCCAAGAGATATTAACGTCAAGGTTTTTCCTACTTTTTAAACGTTGAAGATTGGTATGAACCTGTGGGGAGACTTTTGACGGTTGATCACTATAGGAAGATGTTGCGCAGCTTTGTGACAAATACAATTTTAGGATTAATATGGGCTTTCAAGGCTTTTTTGGAATAACCCAACCCAATATTATTTTCTCTAAATTTTTTCAAACCGAGCATATGATCCAATTGCTTGGACCCACTTCAAAATTATTTTAGATCACTGTGAGTAGTTTCAAGATCAGATTCAAGTATCTTGATCTGTTCAGTAAATAAGTTAGTTAACTTTTCAACTTCTTGAAATTTAGTATCTAACTCGGATTTAAGGGTTCATTTTTCTTTTTCTATTTTAGTGAGTTTAAATTTTAACGACACATTAATTTTTTTGATTTCTAAACATTCCTCAAACGATCTATCATAAGTATCATGAATATCATACAATTCAGCTTCTGACTCGTTCTCATAGTCATCGAATAACTTAAAATTTTCTTCTAAACGTTCATCAGTTCCACAGATTAAGGTCATAAAAGCTATGTACTTGATAGGGTCATCTTCAATGTAAATGAGAAAACTTTGACAAACTAAAAATATAAATGATCAAACTTTCTCCGATGGCCACAAACTCTTTGCACGAAATAATGAACGTAGCCTTTTGGTGTCTTAATTTTCTTTTTGAGAAACCCGAGGAGATGAAGAAGAAAGTATCATATATGTAGAGGAGCCCAAATGAGTTCAAATTTCAAAAATCTGTTAGACACAAAAGGCCTACACCGCTCGAGCGTGTGGCGGGCGCAGGTTAGGGTTAGGTCATTTCGTGCCCTGGGGCTCGGACGTAGATTGGGTGTGCATCAAGCGCCCCCGTTTTGGAAAACGAGCCTCGTTAGCACCTCGGGCGCACAGTTATGGAAAATGCACCTCGGTGGCGCCTTGGGCGTGTATCGAGTGCGGTGCGCCTCTTTGGCACCTCAGGCGTCAATCGTGTACAGGTCACGGGGAAGGTCGGAACAGAAGATAGGGAGGCGGGAACACTAAGAATGTGACGCGTACGACCTTCTGGCATGAAATTGAGGAAGCTCCACTCGGCAAGAATGATGCCGCAAATATCGATCGCTTCCACGTGGTCACGGAATATGCTAATACACAAGACGACTAACACAATCACTTATTCCTAATTAGATGAAATAATTACAGTTGTTTTTTTATTGCATTTATTTCTATATAAAATTAAATCAAGATTTTAAGGCTTAGATGTACCCTATTAGTAAGAACAGCTGAACTAGCTCATGCACACTTCATCTCCTCTCGGCTGTGATTGTCAAAATCGCAAGCTCAACACCACTCTCCACCCTATTTGGGAAACTGTACAGTAACTTAAAATTGCCATATGAATCTGTAGTATCTGTAATCAGTTAAAAACGCATGGCCTTTATTTACTCTGTTTTTTAAATATTTGATTGATTATTGAGACTTATCGTACGTGTTTTCTAATATTTGTTATGCCCCATGAAATGACACGGCAGCCCATAATGTTCTGTTCAGTTGGCTATTTAATTATATGAAGCTTCCATAGAGTTTGCCGATGCATGCAGAGATCAGTTTGCTAGAAATTTTCCCGTGGAGAATGATATTTAGGGAAGGGCATGTGCGATGTTTATAGCGGCCGCCAGCAAGATGCAGATGCAGATGGCGTGGGGAGCCAACGGAGTGGAGATGCATAAGCCAGTAAATGCGCCGCTTGGGGTTGGTGGGCGCATACGTTAATTAGGCTCCCATCACAAGACCATCTAATTTGGTTCTGCCCCACCACGTTCCCTAGATTTTAGGGGTATGACCTTTTTTGCCACGAGGTAGACGCATGGGACACATTTAAAAAAATATCGAACTCTTTATCTATAAATAGATATTTTGACAGTATTTTATACATTTTTAACTTTTTTGTAAGTAAATATCTATTGAAAAAATAAAGAAATTATGTGCATAAAAGTCTTGATAAAAAATGGAGCAGGCAAAGCTATCGATCCCTATCCAACAAAAGGCCACAAAAGTAACAAACTGACGTACCCAAAAAAAAAAGAAAAAAAAGGACATGCTATCTCAAAAATCCGTCAAGAGATGATAATAAACTAATAGAATTAAGAGCAATACAAAATTATCCAACGGAGTATCTTACATGTCCACATAAAGCTCATTCATAAATTGATAAAATCTCAATGCCAAAAATTTTCATATCAAACGAATAGTTATATCGTTTTTGTATCGATTGTACCTTTTTAAAAAAGGTATTTATTTTTATCCTTTGAAATAAAATAAACTATAGTAACAAATATAATTCTAGCCATCTAATTGCTCTCACGCTTCCTCTTCCATTTAAGTAGCGCCGAATCAATTGCTCTATCTTAGTTGTTATGCGGTCATATGTGTCTAATTTTTCTTCTGAGTAGCATAGCAAATTTGTTTGATGAACTTACACTTAAGGAATAAACGGTTGGCAGTTTGTCTGAATTTGTACAAATATATACCTTAAGTGAATTGTTTCAGAATATTGTTAAAAATATTTTTAAAAACAAGAAAAAATATGTTTGGTGTTCAAATACCCGTAGAGAAAACTGTCCAAAAACTGTCCTAATATACATATGGCATTTATGCTTATATCAAGCTTAGTCATTCTATTCATTCGTTAGTATATATGTGCATATCAAGTGTAAATATTTTATCTATCTACACGTATGCATCTATCGGGCATAAACGAGGCAATGATCACATGTGCTATTGAAAATAGTCTTTTGTTTAAGTGAATTCTCACATAAACGAGGCAATGATCACGTATGCATCTATCTATTTGTGACTCATGGAAAATTTTTTATATCCATGTTATGCAACTAACAAGGTGGATAACTAAATTTTTTTTATGTAAAGCGGTTAAAATTAGAAAATCAAGAAGGTTTTGCCCTTTTTCATCAATTAAGCTTCCGTAAGATGGGTAAGGCCTCGAGGTCACTCCTAGCAAGACAAGTGGTCCATTGCTTGTTGTTTCAATTATTGCTCAGCTATAGATATCACCGACGGTCTTTTAAAAATCTAAATATTATTTATTATGCATTTTTAAGATTCAGATAACTTTAACGATGAACAGACTATTCTTATTCTGTAGATAAAATATTATATTATTATCTATTGATTAAGATACATGATTATGTGGTCATTTGTTCGTGAAATTTCCCTTATTATTAGTAAATATCGATTAAAATTTGATAGCCAATCACCTGCTAGGTAACACTAGGGTTCACAATTGTTTGTCAATGCCAACCCAAGGATCAATAGTAGTGCTTTGATGGGTTTGAGGGAGGGTCATATTTTGTTTTTCTACTTCCCTCAAAATGGTCCATTTTCTCAAACATTTTGTCCTTCAACAAGGGAAACGAAAAGCATTCTAGGACACCCATTCAATCTTTATATAGTATTAATGTCGGGCATGCTCTCACTATCTTATCTTACGGAGATTATCAAACCTACATCACAAGTTAGACATAATCAAATTGTGTGTTGACTAGCCTCGTGTTATGGCTTGGGCTTAAATGGGACATTTTATCCATTGTTTAGGATTAAGCGAACTCAAGCTGAAATATTTGGTAATTCTCTATCATCAAAATCAAGCTAAATCGGACTCTATATAAGTATTTTTTTCTTATTCTTTTTTTAAATTTTAATATTTTTCTAAATTGACCTATATATATATATACATTAAAAACGTATTCAATGAACAGAAAAAATTATACATTAAAACAAATAAATAGAGAGAGAGAGAGAGAGAGAAATATGTGATTTTCTTTATAATTTTATAATTACTTTAAAAATATTTAAAGTTTTGATATTTCCTATACCAAATTAGACGGGTCAAGTATTTATTTGTGTCCATACCTAGCCTAAATCATAAAATTGTCCCAATATTAAACTTACGGTCATCTGTAATCATTATATATCTGAGAATATCCTATGAAATTTTGAGTTGAATGAGCCCAAATATCATCATTACATGCAAGGACCGTTTGTCCCAATCTAACCTCGAAAAACTCTCTTGTTCATCGAGAATATACGAATGAACTCATCGTGAAAAACGTCCCTCTCGGCGTAGATCACCCACCGGCAAATATATTTTCAACGCACCGTCGGTTTTCACCGTCTGTTACGCTTCTTAACCAATCATAATTTATTAAGATGGCCCACGATTGAGAGTACTATACATATATCGTTTCAAAAATTTAATTGTTACCCTCCAATAAAACATGATTAAATTACCATTATACATCACACAAATTGCATAATTGATAATCATAATTATATCTAGTTAATTAATTGTTTAATTTGAATAAAAGTCTATTAATATGATAAATTAATGAACTATCTATAAAGTTGTTGGGTCCGATGCGAAGGCCCAAAGAAATTTCAAGCCCAACCCGTGGAGCAACAGCCCAAACGGCGGATCCAACCCAGCGTCCCAGAACAGCCTACATGGCGGCCATACTTGCAGCCAATGGGCGTCGCCTGCAATCCATTAATGCAGCTCTCGGGCGACAGTGGTAGCATAGAGAAAATGAGCCAATGGGGAGAGGGTCAGCATTACAAGCCACGGCTTACGCCGCTACCCACTATTCCTCGACCAATCCCAACGCAAAAGGTAGACCAACCGTGACCAGCGACGTCCAGCGGTATACCTGCCACCACAAGGTGACAACTGACATGCCAACGACCTCCATCAATAATCAGCGGCCAACGAATCCCAGCAAAAAAGATTCTCTCGCCAAGAACTCTTGACGGAAGAGCCAAAAATTTCCTCTTCGCTTACAGAAAAGGGGGATCAATCGATCAATTAAGACCCGAAAAATTAGAGCCTACCATTGAGATATACGCTCTTGCAATCACCAGCTCTCAGAAACATAGCTAGCTCTCGTACTTCTCTAGCCCACCACGGGCCACTGCAGTCAGCCACACTCTATGTTGGATTCCGGGAGTCAAGCCTCCCATTACCCGCTCACTAATTTCCTATTCCTACATCCACGCACTCCCTATGCATTCACGGCATATTTTCGCACACCTCTAAGCGTGTGCCCATTTTCGTTCATTGCGGTAAGTTACTGTCTTAAGCATCGGAGTATTTTCGGTGGGAGAAATCTCGTCGAGCCTCTAACCTCTTATTTGTTAGTTGTATTGTGATGGTCTCAGGTTAACAGAAACGGATATCGAACCCGCTCGCGACCACCTCCAGACGACGAGAAATTCGAAGGGTCTCTAATCCGTACGACATCCGAAAACCCATGACGTAACATTAGCGTCTTCTGTGGGAACGAGACAAGAAGCCCAATGTCTCCTTCACATGCACAATTCTTTACAACAAGATGGTCAACACTAGGGCACAAGCTAGTGCCCCAATAAGAGATGTCGTTACCTACGGCGACGACTCCTTAGTGGGTAGCCGTGCAAACATCCTTCCAAAGCCCAACATTCACCCAACATGAGGTTGATGATCTAGGCCCTCTGCAACAGGACGGGCACACCATGGATGGGGCCTGCACCTCTAGCATCCCAAGTGTCCTCCTCCAGGCGGGGAAGGCATCGCGCAGGAGCCCCCAGGAGAAGATCAAATTGGCCTGATGACATCAAGGCCCAAGTGGCCTCCAGTAACAGGGCCTAATCTGTGCCAAGAAGCCACCCTAGCCTGAACGAGCGGGATGAGAGCCCACGGTGGCATAACCCCCGTAACTCCCGCGGTGAAAAGAGGCAGACGGCTGTGGACTCGAACAGCACGCGGTTTCCCAGGACAGAAAGCCGTCGCGGCCAGCAGGCCCTCCAACGCTAGCAAGGGCACATGGAGCTCTCCGACGTCATCAACGCGTGGAGAAGTAAGTCCGACCCGTCGATGGAGGAAAAGGTAAATGTGCTTTGGGATCTCCTGCACAATGAGAAACCCGCACGGTCTTCCACCGACCTATGAAGGTCTCCCTTTGCCATGGATCTCCGGAGCAAGCCGCTCCCTCGTAAGTTCAAGATGCCAATGCCGGAGGGATACGACGAAAGTAAGGATTCAATGGACCACCTCAACTGCTTCCACACCCACCTATCTCTTCGAAGAGCGAGTGAAGCCTTGATATGCCAATAGTTTTCCATCACCCTTAGGGGGGACGCGTTGCTCTGGTTCCATGGCCTCTCCCCGAACTCCATCCGCTCCTTCGATAAGTTTGCAGATAGCATCCTGAACCAGATCGCCTCCAATCGGAGAGAAGAGAAGCAGACGTGGCACCTAGTATGCCTCCACCAAAGGACGGACGAAAGTTGGAAGCGATTCCTCAACTGCTTCATCACTGAGACGCGCATGATCCCCTAGCTCTCCGACGAATTGAAACTCAACGCCTTTGTAGCAACACTCGTGGCCGGAGATTTTTTCAAGCACTTATCACATCAGCGCCCTCAATTCTTCTCAGAAGCAGAAGCCGTTGCACATGCCTACATCTCGGCGAAGGAAGCAAACAAGGCAGAGCGTGCCGAGCACATGGACCACCCTCCAAAAGGGCCAAAGCCAGCTGTCG